>OZ023258.1:5277391-5332391 GCA_964007305.1 Netelia melanura
TTTATTTTTTTTCACTCGTTCCTTTTAACAGTTTTCTCGGGGATGAATCTCGACCGTGCAAAAGGGGAGCTCTCGTCGAGGAGGATGCAATATCGCAGAACCGGCAGGACAGCACCAAAGAGAGGCAAAGGAAGGTCGAAGAGGGTTGCAGCGTGTATACAGAACCTAGAAACTCGTTCGTGCTTACAATATCAGGAATAAATTAAAGCCCGAGAATATCCTATCGTACAATTATCAAAAATATTCGACACGCACCATTTGTTATTTTGAAAATATCACGGTGAAAATAATAAAACATTTTTATTTTCATGTTTAATTGATCGAGGGAATAATATTTTTTTTACAGTATTGTGGATATAAGATTTGTTTTTGGACTTTTGTTATTAAAAATTTGTTGAACGTCGTTTAACTTACAATTAAACAATTGTAAGTTAAACGACGAATTAATTTTATCAACTTTAATTCAATCCAAAATTCAAATTCAAATTTAATCCAAAATCCAAAAAAAAAAAATCAAGCGACAAACCTCATCGATTGAAAAAATCTCATTAAAAGTTCAAATCAAATTCCCCATCCTCAATTCAAAAATTGATCTAGAATAAACCAAAAAAACTACAAATTACAAATTTGTAGTAATTCTTATCGATATAAGAACCTTCTTGCTTAATTCAATATTTGAATTTATCAAATTCAATTAGAATTTAATCTAAAATTATGCAATTACAAATTAAACTACGAATTAAATTGATCACATTAATTTAATCCAAAATTTAAATTCAAATTTAATCCAAAATCCAAAAAAAAATCAAAAATTTGAATCAACTACCCTAACCTCAATTAAAAACTTGATCTAAAATAAACAAACAAAAAAAACCTACAAATTAAAAATCATTCAAAAATTCCTCCTCTCCAACCTTCTTATCAATATAAGAACCCTTTTGCTTAATTAAACATTTGAATTTACCAAATTCAATTCAAATTTAATCCAAAATTATGCAATTACAAATTAAACTACGAATTAAATTGATCACGTTACTTCAATCCAAAATTCAAATTCAAATTTAATCCAAAATCCAAAAAAAAAACAAAAGTTCGAATCAACTACCCTAACCTCAATTAAAAACTTGATCTAAAATAAACAAACAAATAAAACCTGCAAATTAAAAATCATTCAAAAATTCCTCCTCTCCAACCTTCTTATCAATATAAGAACCCTATTGCTCAATTAAACATTTGAATTTACCA
The DNA here is from genome assembly GCA_964007305.1 of Netelia melanura. Taxonomy (NCBI): domain Eukaryota; kingdom Metazoa; phylum Arthropoda; class Insecta; order Hymenoptera; family Ichneumonidae; genus Netelia; species Netelia melanura. The sequence continues at coordinate 5,278,637 of OZ023258.1, forward strand.
AATTCAATTACAATTTAATCCAAAATTATGCAATTACAAATTAAACTACGAATTAAATTGATCACGTTACTTCAATCCAAAATTCAAGTTCAAATTTAATCCAAAATCCAAAAAAAAAACAAAAATTCGAATCAACTACCCTAACCTCAATTAAAAACTTGATCTAAAATAAACAAACAAATAAAACCTACAAATTAAAAATTATTCAAAAATTCCTCTTCCCCAACCTTCTTATTGTTATAAGAATCCTCTTGCTTAATTAAATATTTGAATTTATCAAATTCAATTCAAATTTAATCTAAAATTATCCAATTATAAATTAAACTACGAATTAAATTGATCAACGTTAATTCAATCCAAAATTCAAATTCAAATTTAATCCAAACTCCCAAAAAAAAAAAACTAAAATTCGAATCAACTACCCTAACCTCAATTAAAAACTCGATCTAAAATAAACAAACAACCAAAAACCTACAAATTAAAAATCATTCAAAAATTCCTCCTCCCCAATCTTCTTATCGTCATAAGAACCCGTTCTTAACGATATTACATCTCCAGCCAACGATATAGTTCGCTATACACTTAGCACGTCGTTACTATAGCCTATATTAAAGTACAATATGGCGGTGACCGTACGTACGTATTTTACATCTCCCACTGTACGTGAATTCAAAACGTATAGTTGGCTTGGTTCCCACTATACGCAATAGTGTGCATCGGTAAAGCCCCGAGTATATCGTAACATTGGTATAAGAGACGCGAGTGTACGTACATATCGGTCGTCCTATCGATTATTTTCGTCCATGTGGAACTTTCCCCTATCCGGCGTTCGGCTTCGACTCGGAGGGGTAGCTATCCCCCTCCCCTCCCCCCTTGCCCCTCGCGGCGGTGCCAGCACGATATAGAGCGAGGATATCGACGTTACATCGCCGCTCGCGCAACCCCCCCCCCCCCCCCCCCCACCTCTTCACCGCGTCCCTCCGCAACCCTCGTTCAACTACCACCAAAGAGCTCGCCCCTCGTTCCGCTGCCCGAGCCCTGCGCCGAAGAACGTGAACCACCCCGTGTGTCCCACCTACTCGCACGCAGACGCTCGACACCGTTCAACGCTGGATCGTTCGGGTTCTTCCGTTTTCAACGTTATTCCGGGCCACTTCGCGTTCAGTTAAGCGGCGAAAAATACGAATGTTCGATTTTTAAAACGGGAATTAAATAAATATTGGATTTGAGGAGATAGTTGGGGATTTTTGTTATTAAGGGTTGATAATTGATAACAGGGGGTGGGTTAGATTTCAAGGTTTAGGCAATAAACAATGTTTTATTAAATAGATTGTTTTTTTTTAAATATATTTTCATTGTTTGAAATTTTATAACGAGTTTTCATATTAATTGTTGTATTTGTTTGTTTTGTTTTGAGGAATTTAATTCTGGGGTGGGAAATTGGGTGAGTTTGAATTATTGGTTTGTTTGTTATGTAGAAATTTGTTTGCTAACGGTAAAAAAATTTGTGAGGTTGAACGATTATTTTTGGAAATCTTTGGGAGAATTGGGGCGCGATTTGTCGTTGATACGCTCCTGAGCGCTCCTCCACGACCCCCGGAGGGTTTTCGGCGCCCCGCGATCTCCCACCAGCGCCGCCGCAAAGTCCTCGCAACCCCTGCATATCGAGTTCGTTACAGATCCCCGTAGCGCGAGATCGCGCGCTTTTTTCCCCCTCCCCTTCTTGTCTATTCCACCTCTTAGCCCTTTTAGCCCCGCATTCTCCCCTGCGACATAGTCGTTGTGTTCTCTCTCACTCTCGTCGTCCCTGCATCTTTCTTACACCAGCGATAGCACCCTGGGTAACATATCGCACGATTTGCGCAACTCCGTTGGCCAAACGCCGACGCGAACGACGACGATGACGGTGAAAGAGAGAACTACGCTCGTACGTCTTTCGGTCTTTGGCTCTCTCTCTCTTTTCCTTTTTTTCCCTAAGGATATACAAACGTGCAGTCTCGCGCGCGCTTCCGGTCGAAAGAAAATCGAACAAGAATCGAGATAATTTATTCGCTAGTTTTCTTTCTGAGATCCAAAAAAAAATAGTTTGTAAATAAATGATCGTAATCGATGATAAAGCACGTAAATACAAACTCGAGCTATCGATCAATTTATTACTCTTCATCGATTTCTATTAAAAAAATAAATAAAATAAAAGAAATCGTTCAATTTTCATTAAAAATAATTTTTTTCAATTCAGAAGTCGAATTATCTCGATTTATTAAATATTACATTTACGACGTAACGATATATCGAATTAATTACGATCGACGAATAGACGTATACCTAAATACGGTGAGTTTATTAATGTTTGCGAGGCTCTCGTTACTGCCCTTACGAGTCGATAACGCGACTCGATGACCGCGGGAGCACGAAGTTTTCGTCATTGATTTCGCTATTGACCGCTTTCGAGCGTGACTCTCATTTGCGCCATGAACGCTACTGCGACGACGCGTCACTCGACGAAAACTAACCCCCTCTCGTCCGCCATCGCGCGTACGGGGCGCTCGCGAATACGTTAAGTGCGTTGGTATGGGTGCGCGCGCATGTGTGCGCGCGCATGTGTATACCGCTACGACGCGCGTGCGCGCGTGTGTGTGTGAGCGTCCATCAGTGTCCCACCGGGGGTGACTCGGTGTGCGCGGATATGCCGCGAAGCGTCCCTCGCGCCAGCGTACTAAACCCGCAAGCCGGAGCAATGGCGGCCGCGGCGTAAACGTCCCTACCTCTCCGACGCGAGTTTCTTCATTGATTCTACGATTGACGTTCGATTTAAGTCAAGCTACGGAAGGGCAACGGGGCTCACCGCACGGCCCGTATAGCGAGAGAGAATCGTTTTACCACTGTCCTATGTGTGTATATGTGCGCGTGTGTCTCTATACGTGATAAACGGAGGAGGGTGGGGAGAACTGCATGTGTCCGAGAGTCCCAGCAAACTCTCCATTATATCTATCCATTTATCTCAATCCTCCCTCTCTCTCTGGCACGCGCCGAAATACACAGAGAAACGGACAGAGAGAGAGAGTGAGAGCGTGCGTTATACATCCGCGAGGAGGAATCGATAAGCGTGCCCGAAACTCATCGTTGCAGATTCGTCATCGAATTTTCGATCCTCCGGTTCTTCGCGTAACCGGCCACTAGTTCGCCGCGAGACGCCACGGTCAACGAGTGAATCTTTTTTTGTTTTCTTTTTACAATTAATCTCCCTACACGCTTAAATATTGTCATCGTCGTGTGTATCCAAAGACTTTTTCAACGAGTGACATTCAAACAAATTTTACCAACAATGTAACAGTGTAACATTGTCCTCTTGTTGTAAGAAAGGACAAAAAAAGAAGATCATTCTTCCTGCTAAATTTTCACTACTTGGACTCGAGCGCGGATCGACCGTGTACAAGTCGATAAAAATCGATATATCGAACAATTCTATCGTCACGCGAGACGAAAACGTTGCTTTGACATTGTGATTTTTCTCTTTGTTCCTTATACGTGACATGTGTGTGTGTGTGTGTGACAAAGAGGAAACAAAAAGAAGTGAGAAATAGCGTGTAAGAGAAAGAGAGAGAGAGAGGAGAGAAAAACAGAGTGTGATAGAATCGTGAGGCGGGTGGCTCAGGTGTCGTCGAGGTGGTGGCAGAGAAACGACGTTTGTGTTTATACTCGCCGTCCTCGTTTATCGCGCGTGAAACTCCTTCGCTCTCTCGGCGTCTGTACCGTACGTCCTATACGCCACGTATATATATCTATATAGGACGTATAGAGGACATACATATACATATATATATATATATGTATATATCGAAAGCATCGAGCGAGTACGGTCACGAGGTATCGGAAAATCGATAGAAACCTGACTGACGCCAAAGGGGAGAATTGTATAGCTATATACTCGTTCTTTGTCGAGTCGCGGTGGTGGGGGGTTAGAGCCGCTGGGAACGGAAGAACGAGTGCGAGGGAGAGAGCGAGCGCGAGACAGCGAACGGGGGAAACGTCGCGGCGTCCGCAGCACACTCCAACCAAGTTTCCTCCCCTATCGTCGGTCTCTCTAACTCCTCGTTGAAACACACTACCTCCGCACCATCGCGTGGAGGGGATGATACGCGAATTCAATCGACCCTCGTCCGTCGGATCCTCGCGACGGCGACGTGACGATTGAAAACACACACAGAAAAAAAACACACACACGGCAAATCAACAGAAAAGCATCGTCGAATATTTTTCAAGAAATTGTCAAAAATAATTCACAATCTTTCCAACTACTTTCCGACCACGAGTGAAGGGAAGAAAAATAAATAAAAATCTTCCCAAATTCTTCACTTTTATATTTATTTTAATTCTCGATGAAATTCGCGACAAAGAAGAGAAATGTGGAAAAACAAACTAAAGATGTAAAAATCGATGAAGCGAGAGATAAAGCGTTGTGGTAAAATTTAGAAATAAAATCGTGGAGAGAAAGGAAAGAAAAGAGAGTCGTTTCGTTAAAAGACACACCTGGACCATAAGGTAAACGTGGCACGCGTACGAGGAGAGAGAGAGAGAGGAGAAGCACGTTGCGGTTCGCGGCGCGACGGGTCGTTCGGGTCGAGGGTGAGCAGCAGCAGCAGCAGCAGCAGCGTAGTTCGAGGATCGCACACACGTGCCCTCGCGCGAGGGTGCGTGCGGGTAAAATTCACCCTCTCACTCTCTCCCACGAGCTACGAGGAGGGGGGTTGGGGGAGAGAGCGAGAAGAAGCGCCCGAGTCAGTTGAGACAGTTACCGACGGACCAGAGCTGTGTGCAAGAGTGTGTTTAAAAATCGTGTGTTTCAATTGTGTACGTGTGCGTCTCTATTTGTGCTTGTGTATATGTGCGAGACACGCAAAACAGAATCGGGTGGGATAGAGTTGTACGCGAGGGGGATGTTTCTTGACTCGACGAGGGACGAAGAGGGCGCAACGAGCACGGTTCTCTCTCTTTCCCACTTCTCACGGTTGCAGCACACCCGTAACGTTTCGCAGCTTCGAATTTTCAACGAAGCTGACCTCCGCGCCGAGTACGGGAATTCCATACGTGTCCTTCGTTCGTTCGGAATCGCGTCTCTCGCTTTCTTCCGTCGGATCTAACGAAATTTCGTTTACACACGTCGTTGTCCGACGGGAAAAAAAAACGTGTGGATTGTAACGCGCCATCAACGGCGCTTTGCACACACACACGCACACATACACACACAAGCTTAGGCCCTCTAGTGTCGTCTCTTGGCATCTCTCTCTCTCTCTCTTTCTCACTCGCTTCGTCTTCCCCCTTCGAAATTGTGCCCGGCTATACACAATCCCAGGGGCGCGCAGAGTGTGTTCTCACTCGCTCCGCGTATGTCATGGACGAACGGTGCTGTGGTCGAGAACGACGAAAATTTTAAGGGAATCACACGCAGGTAGTGTTACGAGTCGAGATTTAAGGAAAGGATTATTATCGTTGAGGGAAGAAGCGTCCGATCGGTCCACACGCGAGAGCGATCGGTCCACGCGCGACGCCGATCGGTCTACACGTCCGGGATTTTGCGAGATTAGGAAACCAGAGTGAAGATAGATGGTGTGTAGTTTGTTCATCAACGTTGGAAACATCCGGTTTGTGAGATTTACCGGTTTTTTTTTGTCTCCGATTATAAAGTCGGATTGAGACAACGTGTGTGATGAATCAAGGAGTTTTGATACCTTGCGACGGCTCGTATCGATACGCTTCGGACAAAATTCAATAGGTGAATAAAAATATCGTGCGCAAGGTGATTAATCGACGACGCACGTTCGAGGAATAATCAAGTTTTTATTATACGTGAATTTTTTTTTTTTAACCGGAAGTGTCAGTGACGAGCGTAATTCGACCCGTGAAATCTATGAAATTGCGACGGAATATTGTGACCTCCGGGCTGGACCGTGCGTTCATCTCAAATTGTTGATAATACAAACGCCCTTGACTTTTCTCATTAACGAGAAGAAAAAAAATATCACAAATAAAAAACGGAAATTTGTGACAATTTGGTTTCGAGGATTGGTGGATTGTTATTTTTGTTGTTACTTGTGAATTAGGAACTCGTTTAGTGCGCGTGCGCGTTGTGTGAGTGAGTTGCAAGGGATAAGATTGAGAAAACGAAGAGAAGAAAGAAAAATAAGAAAACCAGTGAAGTTTTTTCTTTCTTTTTGTTTTTGAGAAGAGAAGAAGAAAAAGGAGAGAGAGAGGAAGGAGTTTCCTAACGAACGATATATATCAAAAGTGATTTTTGTCTTTGCAGGAATTGTCTCGACTGGGTTTTCGTTGATATTAACGAGAAGAAGAGACGTGTCACGTCGCGACGTTTCCTTACCGACTGTGTGACGTATACGCGTGTATGTTCCAAACTTCCTCACCGACCGTTCCGCACATCCAAGCATCGCCAAGGATTCTTGGAGAATACGAGAAGCTCGAGGTAAACGCATAAATAAAAGAAAGATAAGAATTAACAAAAAACAAAAACAAAAAAGGAAGAGAAAAGAAATCAGACCTCTTCGCGCACACGGCAGAGTCCACGTAAAACCGAACTAGATGTGCGTAAATGGAAGGTATAGGGGACATAACCGATCATCGGTCGCATAGCGAGCAATTGTTGGACTCGGTCGATTCCCCGGCTGCGTTGAGTACGCATGGCCGGGGCGGAAGTGGGGGCGGCACGAATGGGAACTGTCGCGGTATCGGGGGTGGCGGTAGCAGCAACAGCAGCAGCACGAGCAGCACCGGTAGCACGACGACAACCAGTTCGGGCAACATCAGCAGCGACGCAAGTCCGAGCAGTGTCGCTGGCTGCGGCAGCCGCGGCGGTGCTGCTAGAAGCAGTGGCAGCAACGGCTGCGTCGTTAGTAGGGGAAGTATCAGGGTTGGTAGTTCCGTTACCGGTAACGCGACGATCGGTGGAAGCGCGCTCGGTTGTGGTAGCGGTACTTTGCGTATCAGCGTCGGTGGAGGAGTGGGGGGCGTCGGTGGAGGTGGAGGAGGAGGAGGAGGAGGAGGTTGTGGTAGTGGTGGTGGTGGGGGAAGTAGTGGGGGTAGCAGTGGTAGTGGTAGGGGGCATCGGCATCGCCACGAGGTGCGCGGTAACGCGGGTGGGGATAGAATCGACGAGCTCGACGTCGACGAGGCCGAGGCGGAAGGTAGCGAAGGAGGAGAGGCCGAAGAAGAAGGAGGAAGCGGAGGAAGCCGGTACGCCGGTAGTGGCGGTAACGGAGAAGAAGGAGGAGGAGGAGGAGGAGGAAGAGGGAGAAGAGGTAGAGGAGTCGAGGGTGGTTGCAGCGTCGTCGAGGGTATGTCATCGTCGGCATCGCAGAGTCCCGACATCGCGTGCGCGAGCCTCCCGCTGGACTTACTCGGGGCTGGCGCGCTCGGCGTCAAGCAGGAGGTGGAGCAACACCACCACCATCAGCAGCAGCAGCAGCAGCAGCAGCAGCAGCAACAGCAGCATCACCAGCAGCAGCAGCAACATCACCAGCAGCAGCAGCAGCAACGAGGCGGTGGAGGTGAACACCATCAGCATCACCATCATCATCATCATCATCATCATCAGCAACAACACCTTGTTGTCGCTGCCGAGGATCTATCCTCGTCCCAAGAAGCCTCGAGCGTGCCGTGTCGAGCAAGTAGTAGCGGCAATCCCCGCGAAACATTGTCCGTTATCGTGCCGCCGCAGGACGTCGACGTTGATTCGCGGGACGACGCCGATTCCGAGCTTCTAAGCCCCGGTAAGCTATCACCGACTTCCGGTATAAGCGTATCGGTCGCTAGTATGATCGACGCGACGGACTTCAGGGCGATGCAGCCCGAGCCAACTTATCAGACGCTAACCTCGGTCGCCGAGAGAATGTCACCACCTGGCTTCAGTCCTGGCTCGTCTTACGCTACGTTAACCCCGCTGCAACCGTTACCACCGATCTCAACGATGAGCGACAAATTCGCATACAGCCAACACGGTGGTAGCGGTGTTTCCGGTAGTTTCGCGGTCATGCAAAACAACGGTCTTGCCAATATTGGCTTGGGTATGGGAGGCTCGCCATACGCTTACGACAAATTACCGTCAATGGGAATGTCACCGCCGCACAATTATCCCTCGCCCGGTGCTGGTCTTCAGCCTAGTCCTCTCTCGCCACAGAGCGCTTATAGTCAAAGCGGATTGAATTCACCCCATAAATCAGCGAGTCCCCATTACGAGCCGGCCTTCTTACCGAGATTGCAACAAAGTCCGGCGGCACTTAGTCCACCCTCGCCGCCCGTTTCCGCAGCTACCAGTTTCGCGCCATCGCATCATTCACCGCCGACATTGTCCGTACCCGCCTCGTCGCCACCGCCGTTACAGACCCAACTTCAGCAACAACAACAACAACAACAACAGCAACAGCAACAACAACAGCAGCAACAGTCACAGATACAACAACAGACGATATCACACACCCAACAGCAACACGTACAGCACACATCCGTTGTTATGAAGACCGTGACCTCTGCCGGCAACGGTGCCGGCGAGGTCGAGGAAATAAACACCAAGGAATTGGCCCAGAGGATCAGCGCCGAGCTCAAACGTTACAGCATACCCCAAGCTATCTTCGCACAGAGGGTACTGTGCCGTAGTCAGGGAACCCTCAGCGATCTACTCCGTAATCCTAAACCGTGGTCGAAACTCAAGAGCGGACGCGAAACGTTTCGCAGGATGTGGAAGTGGCTGCAGGAGCCAGAGTTTCAGAGAATGTCGGCGTTGCGAATAGCAGGTTAGTTTTCGTTTTCTTTTCAATCCCCATTCCCCCCACCTCCCCTTAAAAAAAAATAACCCTCGCCTCTTTGCCTTGAAGGTGGCTTGTTTTCGATTCAGTTATGTTTTTTTTTCGTCTTTTGTTCTTCTTGTGATTTCTGTTTCGAGTATTCCGTTCTCGCCTAAAGCGTGAAGATAAAACACACCTCACTGGAGTGTTCTATCGACACGTTTCGGGACAATCGAGCGATAAACTTATCGTCAATACCGAGAAATAATTACAATTTATTGTGATTAATCAAAAATTGCACTTTTGTTCGATTTGGCTGGATGCACATATAGCTAGCACGAACTTCGGTTTGTCCACGTGTTACGTTTTATTTTTCCTAACGATGCCTGTACACATCACTCACTCTCATAAATTTTTCATTCCTCGCCTCGTATTAACCCTTTGAGCTCTAAGGGCTCGTATATGCGTCTGCGGACCACATAAGCTTGAAAATACTCGGATCTCAAAGGATTAACAATTCCATTCCTCCATCGCGATAAGAAACAAACGGGACAATAAAACATCACTCCGCAACCGATTATTCGCACGCCAATGTCACGTCGTTTCGTTGGATTTTTGGCCCTGGGGGAACGTCGCAAATTCCTCTCATCGACGAGATTCTCATCACCCTGTACTTTCCGGAGTGTTTTCGAAGTAGGAAAAACAATCTGTGACAATGATTCCCTCCATGGAGATAAAACATCCGGTGACCTTCTTCGACCCCGGGAGCCAGGAATTCATCGATGCAACTTCGTCCAAGTGTTTTGTGAAGTTCGAAGGATAAAACAAAAGCAGAAAAAAAACAAACTTGCCTAGAACAACAACCCTTGCGATTGCTCGAATGAAAACAGAAAAACATTGCCGAAGGTCAAACGGGTCAGTAACAAATCCCACGAATTTAATCTTAATCCTACCTCGCATAAAAAAAAAAATAGTAACAAGGTTTATAAACCGCTCTGACCTTTCGTCCTTGGTGACGGGAGACCGCGTGTCCTCTGGTTCGCGGTAGTGTCCTCTGTGCGTTTGTGTTATTGTTTTCGTGCGTAAACCGCGTGTGCCGGTCCGCAGGTTTTGACACAGCCGGGTGAGAATTCGCGCCACTGAAATCTTCCTCCCTCTCTCTCCCTCTCTCCCCTATCGCAAGCGTTTCAAAAACCAGCCAACGAGAGAAACCGAGAGAGAGAGAGAGAGAGAGAGGTACGAGGTCGAAGCGGGAGATGAAGCGCAAAGAGATACGCGCGTGACACGTAGCGAGACAGAGCCGAGAGCCCAGGATGAGGAAGAGAAGGAGGAAAACGCGAACTGCGTGGTGCTCTGTGTGCTGCTGCGGCGCACACGTGGTACCCACGTGGAGAGGCGTATCTCCGTCCCTCTCTCTCCCTCTCATTCTCCCCCCTACGTTTCATATCATTCAGAGATAGACGCGCGGAATAACACTTTTCAAATTCAACATCCTTCGCGCTGGATCGCGGGTGGCTGCGAGAGAAACCGGGAAGAGAGGAATGAGAAGGGAGAATAGTAGAGGGGAGATGTCGCTATGTCCCTCTGTATGAAACACGTATATACATATATAGACATGTATATGTATATACACACCCTGTATATTGGAAGCATATACAGGGTGTGTGTGGTTAAGGACTACCACTGCCTTCGGTGGACAAGGTACGAGGGGCAAAGTGCGAGCGGGAATACAACAGCACTCCACCGTAGTATTGATCGAAGTGGATGGTCACGCGGTGTTGGTCGGTCGGCGCATGCGCGACCTCGACGGACGCCATCGTCATGCTGCCTAACCAACCGCCCCTACTCTATTCTTCTCTGTCTTGCTCTTTTTCTCTCTCTCTCTCTCTCTCTCTACCGTTGGGTCTCGTCTCTTTCGCTCTTTTGCCGCGCGATCCGCCCCCCTCCCCCCGCCCCCTTGCTTCGTTTTCCCTACGTTACTTTTGGCTCTTCCGTGGCGCAATATATATATATAGAGTGTCGCGTCGTACACACGCTAGCCTTAACTACTTGCCGCCAACCATGAAACGCACGCGGGAAGAACAGCGCTAGCGAGTTTTGTCAAACGAAATTCTTTTTTTTTGTTTTGTTTTGTTTTGTTTTTTTGTTTATTTTGGGCGTTGTTGTGTGTGTGGGGCTTTTTGCACGTTGTATTGTTGATTAGAAATTCGAGCTGGACGGATGGATATGTCGGGACACAGGGGAAGGTTTTGAAAATAAATTTTATTTTAAAAAATTTTTCTTTTTTTTTTTTTTCATTTACTTTTCCACGACTCGATATTCGCTCCGTTGGATCGCGCTCGCGCTAGCTAGCATGGTCCTTCAAGTTTATGGAACGACTGGGAAATAAAGAAAGGAAATATTTAGAAAACGTTATGCTTTTATTTATTTTTTTGAGAGCAATAAATAATCGTGATGTTTACTCGATCGACTGACTTTTCTTCGGATATTAATTCGAAAAATATTAATTAAATATTTTAAATAGTAATTTGGAGAAAATAGGAAAAATTTTTGGAAAATTTTTCTTTTTTTTTTTTTTTTTCATTTACTTTTCCACGACTCGACATTCGCTCCGTTGGATCGCGCTCGCGCTAGCTAGCATGGTCCTTCAAGTTTATGGAACGGCTGGGAAATAAAGAAAGGAAATATTTAGAAAACGTTATGCTTTTATTTATTTTTTTTAGAGCAATAAATCGCAATATTTACTCGATCGATTGATTTTTCTTCGGATATTAATTCGAAAAATATTAATTAAATATTTCAAATAGTAATTTGGAGAAAATAGGAAAAATTTTTGGAAATTTTTTTTTTCTTTTTTTTTCGAAATTGGGTTTATCGCTCGGTGTTGGTTTCTTTTTTGGTCCCAATGGTAGGAGGGACGGGTGGCATTGTCGCAAAGTGAATCGCGACGGAAGGACGGATAATCTCGAGGAGTTTGAAAGGGGTTGGTGGGAGGAAGGGAGGAGGGTGAGGGGGTGAAAAAAAGGCTCGTGCCTCGTACTTGGACGGAACGTGTACCGAGTTTCTCGTGGCACGAAAGGCCGGAATACGGAAAGAGAAAAATGGAAGAGGCGCATGCAGCCTAAAATGTAAGAGGGCAGAGAAAAGGTGAGAAGGAAAGAGGATAGGTAGATACATAGAGAGAGAGAGAGAGAGAGAGAGAGAGAGGGAGAGAAAGAGAGGAACAAAGTTCATCGATAGAAGGGTTCGATCCAGTGCCCTTAAGATTGGCGCGAGGGTTCTTCCATTGTTTTCTCTCATTCTCTCCTTCTTCCGGAATCGCTATCGCGCCCTCGGTCGCCGAGCGCAACCTCTTCGTAATTCTATCTCGATGGAAACGTTCGAAAAATTCTCACGATCGTCCCGCTCGGGGGTGATTTATTTATTCGGAAAGTTGGGTAAGGCCAAGTGGCCAATTAGAGAAACGCGAGATATTTCAAAAGCCCCGGTGAGTACGTCATACTTGCGTTAATGCGGGGAGAGAAAAATGTTTCTAAAGGGATTTGATATTTTGATTTTCTTTTTCAATTTACTTTTCAAACATTGAGATAAATTGTGAAAAATATACAATTTTTCAAGCCCGAGATAAATTCGTAAAGTCGATGAATTGGAATAAAATATCGAAAAAAATTGTCTTCCTAAATTTTTTAGATTATCTGAAAAATTATCTACAGATTTATCTTTCATCTACAAGATTATCTAAAAATCATCTACAACCCCTAAAAATATCTACAAAATTATCTTTTAGATAAATTGTTTTTTCGTCATTTTCGAAATTTTCAAAATTCTTTTTTTCCGTTTATAAAATTAATTCGACTTTTATTTTTCATTCACCGAAATATTTTCGTCGAGATAATTCATCTAACGATACGCGAGACCAAATCGTGATATAAAAAAAACGGTCGTCGAACAACTGTCCGTCGATATAAAAAAGAATCGAAGGATTTCGAGCGATAGAAAGGTGAAGGGGGGGGGGGGGAGTGAGAAACGTGAAAAGCGAGAGCTAGGAGGGGTTCGCGTTTATACGCGAGGAAAGTTCATTTGCAGACAATTGCGTCGAGTGTCCCCCGTCGTCTTTCTCTCCCTCTCCTCACTCTTACACACAAATTCACTTTATAGTAAAGCGACCCTTTCTCACAAACTTGGTATTAGTAGGTACGCGCGTATAGTTTTTACACGTTTGCGTGTGCAACACACCGTTCGCGACGAAGGCAGAGAGAGAGAGAGTAGTCGCTTCTCCTATTGATCGGCACAATGCCGGGTTGGTTGCACCAGTTAGTAAAGTCAGGGGCTAGATAAACTTTTACTTTTCCGCGAGCCACAGCGCCGGTATACATCGGGAGGGATGAAGAGGGGTGGAGATAGGTCGAAGGGTGCATAAAAGAAAGAGGTTGAAGTAGCGTATCGCGGACGTACCCCGCGAACCTCGAGCGCGCCGGTGAAAAAAAAAAAAAAATAAGAAGAAAAAAAAAGAAAGAAGGGCGAACGACGAAAACTATTAATAAAATTTATACGAAACCGACCACTAAATTGCGGGGACAATTTACTTTTTTATTTTTTTTCTATCTCGTACGCACAAGGGTCGCCGGTAATTTTCATTCTGAGCTTAAAAATCATTTGTTTTTTTTAATGGAAACAAAAATTTAATCTCACATTTTTGTTTTATTTTTCCTTGCTGGGAAAATCTAAATTTATTTATTTATAAAAAAATGATTTGTTTGTTTTTTAATTTTGTTCAATTTTTGTTTAGTTTGTTGTTTGATAAAAAAACAACGAGGTCGGATTTAATATGGCGCGTTTGGAGTCGATAAAAGTTACGGGGAGGGGGAATAAAGTTTCGCGGGTTGATTAATTTTCGGTGACCTTAAGGGTTGTGCGAAGAAGGGATTTAACGTCCGATCAATAATCGGTTTTTGCTTCGGTGAGGTCAGTCTGTCGGCTCGTTCTCGCGCTCTTTGCACAGGTGATCTTGTGTGTATACGTATACCGGATACGTTAGGGTCGTTAAACGAGAGATTTGTACGACGTACGACGGGGTTGTACGAATCGATGAGCGAGAACGCGTTTACGACCCTCGTGGATTTCTTCCCCCCCTCCTCTTACTTTCCCTCGGACTCGATCTTTCATTTTTCCCGTCGTACGAATTTAGAAACGCGCGACTGCTACCAATTGTTTCGTACAATCGCGAATTTACATTTGTCAATAATTTTATTAATTTCATTGTCAATTTTAAATCGAAGAAAAAATTTGAAAATTTTCATTGAAAATAAAGGAACAAAAAATGACTTCGTAGGAGAGAAATAAAAAAATGATTTTTTTACAAATTTTTTTATCAAATTTGAAAATTAATAAAATTTTAATTTAACAAAATGAATTTTTTTTTTTTGCCATATTTGTGTGAAGTCGTAATAATGAAAACACGTGTCTCGACTCTTGGCGAAAGCCTTGAAAACGGTCGAACTACCCTTAGACTATATTTCCTAATTATCTGTTAACTTTAGAATGAATTTTATTTTTCACTATATTCGGTGGAAGAAAATCATAGTAATTGTGTTCGATTCGACTACGGCAATGCTAATTTCGGGATTGAAAGATTAATGAAAAATGTTGGGAATCGTAAAGGGGGTGAAGGGGGGGGGCGGTCTTTTCTTCGGCACAATTCCTGAAGAAACTAAGCCAAACTTTGCGCACTTCGCGTTCGCATTTCTAGTCGTAATTTCCGCTCGAATTCTCGGCTTAGTCTCGTGAGTGGACGAAGATACCTATAGACTGCCATAGGAATATCGTATATTTACCCCCGCCTCCCCCATATATATATACAATATAAAATATATAAAAATATATATATATATATATCAATATATTATTATATTTATATTATAATGAATTATATTTTAATTATAATATTACAATGATATTATATTGTTATTATTATATTTATATTTTAATTATAATATAATAATAATAGTAATTATTATAATATTATTATTATTATAAATATTATAATAATAATTATATTTTATATTATATATAATATATATAATATAAAATGTATAAAAAAATATATATATATATTATATTGTTATTATTATATTTATATTTTAATTATAATATTATAATAATGATAATTATTATAATATTATTATTATTATTATTATTATAAATATTATAATAATTATTATATTTTATATTATATTGTATATGTATATATATGTATATATATATATGTGTGTTAAGTACACGAATATATATTCACATACACCTGCTGCGGGAGGGTTGTTACGCAAACGCCATGACTAGACCGTGCTACCCTGTGTCAGCGATGGACGTTACGTGCAGAGAGAAGGAGGACGAGGAGACGAGAAAGAGTGAGTGAGTGAGTGAGTGAAAGACAGAGAGAGAGAGAGAGAGAGAGAGAGAGAGAGAGAACTCGCGTAAAAATCAATACCACACCGTTGTTCTATGTTATTTTGTCTCTTACTTCGTCGTCGATGTTGCTCCGAGAAGTTCGGTCAAATTCTTTCGAACGTAACGTCAAGAATCACTTATAAGAAAATTCACACGATAGAAAACATACAAACTTCTTCAAGTAAAATCGATCAAAAATCCCATCTTTCTCAGAATTCTTGAAAGAAAATTTCCAAAAAAAAAAGATCTATAAACAATAATTTATTATCGATCATCAAGAATCAATCTTGACCAAACACACACACACACACAAAATCAAAATTTGTAATAAAATTCTATTATTTTCTTCAAAAAAATACTTACAAAACCAAATTTCCCAATTAACAAAAAAAAAAAAATTAATAACAAAATCAATCTTGCAAATTCGTAAAACCTATCGAATTTTCAATAAAATCGTTGATTACATTTTCTTCAAAAGACACTATTTAAAAAAAAAGAAAAAAAAAAAGAACAATTTTTTAAAAATTAAACAAAAATCAATGACAAAACACGAACATCGTCAAGATTAGCACGACACGTCCTTATTGTACGTTGAAAGCTTAGCGAGCTACCACCAGGAGCGATTGTTCGAGCGGTACGTAACTTATAATATAACGACGATTATATCCATACACACATATAGTATATAATTCCTCATCCCTCATCCCTCTCTCTCTCTCTCTCTCTCTCTCTCTCGAAGTCGAGGACTTCTCCAGCTTCTGCTCGGATCCTCGACCAACATCGCTTCGCACACCCCGATGCACATGCCTCTACACAACTCGAGGTCACACTCGACGTACAGATTCCACACCAATATAAACACATCCATACATACATGCACATACATATACATATATATATATATATATATATATATATATATAAATAAAGTACATAGGTTCTATACCCGACACCTCTGACGATATGCCAGTAATGTCTTATACACGGAATAATATTACACACGTGCACCGACAGACAGAGCGTGTACACATCGTGAAATATAGTAAAAGCCTTAGGTGTCGCGACCGTTAGCGTACAACCTTTGTCGTAGAGACGCGTTTATAACCCAACCACCAACCCATACGAATCTACTTGTGGATTTGTGTGTGTGTGTGTGTGGACGCTTATACTCTCGTGGGTGTGTGTATATATATATTTATATATATATATATTTATATATTTATATGTATATGTATGTATATGTATGTATGTATGGGTGTGTGTGTGTGTGTGTGTGTGTGTGTGTGTGTGTGTGTGTAGCGTAAGTTGTATGTTCCGTGGCACCGAATGACGTAGGCAAAAGCCTCTGGCCTGACGTTGCCCCGGTTTCCCTTTTACCAGTCGTTCTATACTCGGTTATCAGTTCTCCGCTCGAACGCGAGCGAGCCCGTTGGCGACGGGGTAAAAGGAAGGGCACGGTTGTAGAGGAGGGATGAGTAAAATCAAATTTTTCTTTTTTTTTTCACTCCTCTCGTTGAATTACTTTTCGTTATTTTTTTGTTCTCGTTGTCGTCCACTTTTTTTGAAAAATAATATACACAGTTTTAGGTTTCATTGGAGAGAGAGAGAAAATAGAATGTAAATTTAGATTTCTTGGGGTGTTTTTTTTTTTTTTTTTTTTTTTCCCCCGAGGAGGGTAGATTTTTGGTAAATTCGTGTAAAAAGAATTTTTATTCTTTTACAGTTTAACGTTTTGTTTAACATTTAACGATTTTTCGATATCTTTTACAATAAATGGACAATTCGTGTAAAAAAAGAATTTTTTTTTCCTCTTGAAAAATCAAATTTTTCGCCCTGTTTTTTTTTTTTTCAATTCCTTCGTCGAACGTTGAATCGTTGATAACAAGAAGAATAGAAATTTGCAAATTGCTCGAAAAAAAAGGGAAATCCTGCCCGCAGGATAAGTTCGAGAAGGTTTAGCTTCTCGAATCTTTCGTCCTACCAGAAATCCAGAATGGCGCGAGGAAATAATTGTATAGATTGGTTTGCGTGTAATATATACTAACATACCTCTATATATATATGTATATATGTATATGCGATACATAGGTACATATGGGACGATAGCATGCGAAGTATGTGCCGTATGTGTACGCGCGATGGATAGCACGGCTGTATGCGGTGTCGCAGTGGCTCGGTGTGGTTTTCAGGCCGTTGTCACAGCACGCGCCACCGAAACGCGACACCGTGGTGTCCTCTATACGCTTCTCCACCGCGAACCTCCCTCTCACTCTCTCTCTGTCGAGGTCTTGCGCGCGGCTCCCAGGTCGCGTAGAACCGAGAATATACGCGTATGTGCTACCAACGTACATAGTATATTGCGTGTACCATATACACCCCCCCCCCCCCCTTCATATATGTATAATTATATATAATATATATAGAACTATATATGTTATTATTTAATAATATAATAATAGTAATAATATAAAATATTTTTATTATTTTTATTATTATATATATATATATTATATTATTATTATATATATATATTATATAATAATAATAATATAATATATATAATATAATAATATATACTATTCTATTATTATTATATTATATATATTATATTACTATTATTAAATATAATAATATATATATTGTTAAAATAATAATTATTTATTAATTAATAATATAATATAATATAATATTTGTGTAATAATAATAATAATAACATAACAGTATATATTATTTTTATTATTATTATATATTATATTATTATTATTATTAATATTATTATTATATACTTATATATATATATATATACCAGGTCACAAAATAATCTATATATATATATATATTAATAATATATGTATAGAATGACAATGAAGTTTTATACTATGGGAGATGGAATATATATATATGGATATATGTATATATGTAAATATGTTCTATAGTATAAAGCGTCATACGTTGTCAGTACGTGGTGATTGTTCTTGCACACTGGTGCACCCTTCGCTTCCAACGTGTTCGCTTCAGAAACTTGGATGATCCGTGTATATGGTGAGAAGAGAGAGAGCGAGAGAGAGAGAGTGAGGGTGAGAGGGTAAAAGAGAGAGAGAGCAGGGGATATCAATATACACCTCACTTCCACGGGATATCCTGTCGCCCCATGGGATTCACCCAAACTTAGCGCGCATACACTCAACAGCTTTCTCTTCCTCGATACCGTCAGACCGCACATGCCATTCAATAACGCACGAAACCCGGACGAACCGAGCCGATCTACCGTGCAGGAGACGGGAAGGTTTTGTCAACGAGCTTGGGCGGATTTCTAGTTTGAGAATTATCATAAATAAATTGTAATTAATAATTGCGTTAATGAACGAAAATCAAAGATTTGTTATGGACAAACGAAATTTACTTAAAAATAAAATTCAGAAATTAATTGAAAAATTTCTATTTTTACAAATATTCGATTTTTCTTTAATTGCAATTTTCATTAATTTTCTAAATTTTGCTTGATACACGGAAAGAATTTTTAAATAATTTTAATTCAACGAATGTGCAATTCTTCAGAAATAATTCCACAGTTTAATGGAAACGAATACAAATTTATTGTCACGTGACAGAAATTTTAAATAATTTTCAAAAATTTTTACTAAGATTGACAGTAAATTTTCGTGAAACGTAAACATTACTACAATAAGTTAAAACAATCGGTCTGATACAAATCAAAGTGTACGATGCACATTGAGAAATTTGCGGGTTTGTCTTGAAAAAAAAAAAAAAAAAAGAAGTCGAAATTTTCCATGCGTTCACCAGAATTTTTACATTCTCCCCAGTAAAATCAATCAGTGCTAGATCGCCTGTCCATCATTCGTAAACTAAAAAAATTTTTTACATGCTTGAAAATAAAATATTTGAAACTCGCGCCAATTTTCAACCGTTCGCAAATTTATCACCGAGTTCAAATTTTAATACAAATTTTTCATCAAAATTCCACCGTAAAAATGAATAACAAATTCTCTCCCCGTATAAGCCAAGATTATTTCTTCAAAAGCGAGAAACGATTTCGAGGATCGAAAGAAACGAAACGTTTCTCGTATCTTGACGACGTTTTGTGTCCAACTCTGAAATTATTATCTCGTTCCAAAGTCGTGATCGATAATTCGATCCTCGGATCGTGCGATAAGAGAAATTCGACAAATCGGCAAATGTTTTACGCGAAGACAAACCATTGAACGTGCGCGATAAGGGAAATCGACGATGAACGAACGAAATCGAAAGTCTCGTTCACCCACTTTTTCTTCGTCCGATCGTCGTTGCACTCGCGTATTTCCGGTTGTCCACTTCCGTCTCAAGAAATTGCCAACGAATGGAACGATCGTCGTTAAAATTGCATTTGTTTTTTTTTTACTTTATTTAATTTCTTTTTTTTTTTTGGCAATTTTTTCTTTTCTATACGAACACGAACACGCACACACAAAAAAGCACGCAAAACGTTAGGCGAATTAAAAGCTCGACGACGACATTGAAGATGAAAGAGCGAAACCAACAATAAATCTACACCGAAGATCGTGATGGACGAGCCCAACGAGCCTGCAATCCGCATCGAGTGATCGATGCTTTTCTTTCTTTCGTTGTTTTTTCAGTTTCAAATTATCATTGTTGAACATTGAAAAACCAAACGGATAGACAAAACGCACCGCTAAATTCGCCACGATTGTAGGACATCGGCGATTGGATGAATCATAATTGGCACGTAGAAGCAATTGTCGCGTCACGATTCGAGGAAAATCAGTGAAAGAGAAAAAATGGAATAATGAAAAAGAAAAAAACGTGGAAGAGAAAAAAGACAATTCGATATTTCGCTGCGATTGGACACTCTGGGTTTTGTTGGTTTCCCTTGTTTTCATTTCGGTTGATTTCAGGAATTAAATTTGTCGTTTGTTTTGAAAAGAAAATGGATCTGTTGTTGCCATTTTTTCGTTTTTGGTTGTTTTTGTTATTTTTTATTTTTTCAAGTTTTGAGTGTTGGTTTTTGTTCTTGCCATTTTTTCGTTTTTGGTTGTTTTGTTATTTTTTCAAGTTTTGAGGGTTCGTTTTTGTTCTTGCCATTTTTTCGTTTTTGGTTGTTTTTGTTATTTTTTCTGTTTTTACGTTTTGGTTGTTGTTTTTGTTCTTGCCATTTTTTCATTTTTGGTTGTTTTTGTTATTTTTTCTGTTTTTACGTTTTGGTTGTTGTTTTTGTTCTTGCCATTTTTTCGTTTTTGGTTGTTTTTGTTATTTGTTCTGTTTTTAAGTTTTGGGTGTTGTTTTTGTTCTTGCCATTTTTTCGTTTTTGGTTGTTTTTTATTTTTTTACGTTTTGGTTGTTGGTTTTTGTTCTTGCCATTTTTTCGTTTTTGTTGTTTTTTATTTTTTTAAGGTTTGGTTGTTGTTTTTTGTTCTTGCCATTTTTTCGTTTTTGGTTGTTTTTGTTATTTCTGTCTTTTTTTAAGTCTTGAGTGTTGTTTTTGTTCTTGCCATTTTTTCGTTTTTGGTTATTTTTGTTATTCTTGTCTTTTTTTAAGTTTTTGGGTGTTGTTTTTGGTTGAATAAGAAATTGCATTGTGCAAAAAGGGCAAGCTTGATCCTACTTTAACATCCTCCTTAATCCACTCCTGAAGGTACAAAAAGTTTGACGGATTATTCTTGTTTATTGTAAAAATTGCGATCGTTATGAAAATTTTAATTTTGTTTTTTTTTTTTTTTTTTCGTTATTACGTTTTTGCGTATTTTCCACGAGATCGTTAATTTGTGTTTGCGTGAGCGTGCGTGCACTTTTGTTTGTTCGCACGATAGTTTCATGTCTTGCGCATTCGTCGTTCGCAATCTTATTTTTCGTTGCGCACGAAAATTTTTTTTTTTTTTTGCTTAGAAAACAAGAAATCGTAAAGAAGAAAAAAAAATCAAAGAAATTGCTTCGTTCGTTCGTTTCTTTGTTTCGACACGCGTATCGTAACGAAATAATTGATAATATCGAATGAAAATCGCGCGACCTCCACTTTCGTGACTCTCGTTATCTTTAAGGGAGTAAAGGTCGCTGTTAAGGGCGAAAAATATTGCGAACTTTGGGATTTTTTTTCGACGAAACTAAACGACGTATCGAAATTTGGTAAAAAGGGGCTTATTATACAAGTATCGAGTAATGTTTATGAATTTTATCAGAGCTGTACTAAACAAAATGGCGGCTTGGCAGCATTTTTCCCAGCTGAGATTTTTCTTTTTCATTGCTGCCTTGCCGAGCCCATAACTATTGCAATTTTAAAGCTACGATGGGGAACCAAAAAGAATTCGATAGAGTATGATAACAGCTTCGAGCACCACGTAGGATTTTTTTTAAATCGATTTTTACAAAAGTGACACGTTGTTGAACAAAAAATTCCACAAAACGCAAAAAAAAAATGCACGAAAATTGTTAATAACATTTGAACTGTGCAATATAAACAAAAAATCTTACGTAGTATCGAAGCTGTTATCATACCCTATCGAATGCTTTTTGATTCATTATCGTAGCTTTGAAATTGCAGAAGTTATGGGCTCAATCAACCAGCAATGAGAAAAAAAGTTTCAGCTGGGAAAATTCCGCCATTTTGTTTAGTACATCCTTAATAAAATTCACAAACAATATTCAATACTCGTACAATAACCACCTTTTCACCGAATTTCGATATCTCGTTTAGTTTCTTTGAAAAAAAATCCCAAACTTTCCTACCCCTTTCGCCCTTTCTAGAACAATTCACCCCCTTAAATTCTCATTTTCTATCATTTTTATCTAATTCAAATCTTTCATTCACCAAAAAAAAAAACATCAATTCTGTTTCACACGTAGCAAAGACAAGACAAAAGTGGAGGCCGAGCGTGTTGATACACGATCTAGAAATCCGAAAAGGAAGATTGAACGATATTGAAATCAAAAACCTAAAAAAAAATAAAAATATCAGAATTTCAAAAAAAAAACGATTGGAATTACAAAAAAAAAAATTATTCTGAATTTTAGTGAAAACGCAAGGTGTGTGTCTATCGGTTTGGTTTTAGCCCTGAGCAACTGCTCTGAGAGCGGCGGTGACCCGGAATCGATGCTGGATATCCATCACCAAGGAACCGGAATCGACACTCATCATCAACAGTTTCACAACTCATATGGTAATATCAAAATCAATCATTACACCTAAACCGACCGTGATCTATAACCCAATCAATATACTCTTGTGATAATAATCGATATATATATATATATATATTTGTGATAACGTTGTTGATAATGATAAATTAGTTACATATAGGGTGTTACTTTCGATACATAGAAATATTTATACGATAAGTATATATAAAAATTAATCTCCCACTGCGTACGAAAAACCATTTTATTATAATAGTTAATCGCTTGCTAAAAAAAAAAAGGAAAAACAAAAATTTCGACAATATTGAATTTAGGATCGAAAGCACGAGCCTCTTCATCGACAAATCAATTATTATTATCATCATTATTCACCCTGGATTATCCAAAAACCCCAAAAATATCGAAAATTCCTTTAGAACAGAGAGCGAACGAATTTAGGATTCTACCCCTGCGTCCTATTTTTTTTTTTCAACCCTTGATTCGAGAAGAAAGAAACATGTGTACTAAAAGAAAAAAAAAATATTTTCAAAATTTGATTAGCAAATTTTAGTAGATCGATAAATTTGTTTCTCGATTCGTTTATTAATCAAAATTTTCTAAAAATACAAAATTCTTGTTTAATTTTGAACAACGACAAATTATCAACGCATATTTGCTTTCTTCCTCGAGTTTATCGTCCAATATAAAAAAAAATAAAAATAAAAACAATAAAATATTGAAACAGAAGAAAACATACAATAACAGAGAACATTATTTCAACAAGCGTGTGCACTGTATGTCGCATTTTGTTTTCCTGTGCACTCGACGAGAATCGTGATTACACGATAAAAAAAAAAATCAGAAGAAAAAAAAGAAATCTGTCCATAAATGGGCTATATATGTACATATCCATCGATATATATATATTCACGATATTTCGCGAAGTATCTCGTCGACGATTCACAGGAGCTTCCGATAGGTCCGACAACGAGAGACGAGAGCAAGTCCGAATGAAAAAGAGCGGAAAGAAGAGAGAGAGAGAGAGAGAGAGAGAGAGAGAGAGAGAGAGAGAAAGAAGAAAAAAAAAGTCACGAACCACAGTGAAAAAAAAAGAACACATTCCAATCAGAATGGAGATCGCGGAATTTCAACTATATACACGTGTATACAGATATAAATACGAGTAACGAAAACGCAAAAGTTTCTCGTTCCAAGTAGTCCTCTCCCCCTCCCCCTTCCCCGTGCAGATGAAACGAGAGAGAGTGATCGAAGAGAACGAAAACTCTCTCTCGCTCTCTCTCTACTCTTCGTCCCTCTCTCTTGTCCATCCGAGATTCGAGGATGCCTCTCTCACAAGCTCTAATGTCCAAAGAGAGGGATGGAGGGGGTTGGAGAGAGAGGGAGGGGTTGAGTTGACTCTCACGAAATTCTAGAATCGAACGCATTAGGAGAGGGGTTAAACCCAAGTTACTTCCTGTCGAGTCCTTTTTTCGCTCATCCGCCTCTTCGCCCCCCTCCCCCCCACTCCCCAACCCCTGTGCGGGAGAGGGAAGATCAGGAGGTAGTAGCGAGATTACCTCGGCCGACTTCTTCCTCTCTCAACACACACACACACATACACATATATGTATGTATATGGATGGAATAGAGAGAGGCAAGGGAAAGAGAGAAAATAGAGAGGTTGAAGAGAAATATATATATAACACTAAATTTCAATCCCAACGCGTACAAAAGTCTCAGAGGCCAAGCATCGCCAGTGCTATATTAACGGAGTATCCCCGATGTGAAATTTCGCGTTTCGCAGACGACGAGTCTATGACGACATCTCTCCTGTTATCCGAGAAAGAGAGAGAGGTACAGTTCGAACGGTTTCATATATAGGGTGTCCTCTAGTCTGGCTTTTCCTTACTTCTTGGATCCTCGTTCCCTCTAGCCCCATGTTCTGTCACTTCTTCACTTTCTCACTTTAGCTTGCCATCGTGATGGAAATCTTTGCTGTTATTCGAGAGAGGTACAAACCCAATGATTTCATATATAGGGTGTGCTCTAGTCTTGCTTTCCCCCACTCCTCGGCTCCTTGCTCCCTATATCCTCATTTTCTGCCACTTTTTCACTTTCTCACTTTAGCTTATCATCGTGTTGGAATTCGTTGCTGTTATTGTAGAAAGAAAAAGAGAGAAAGGTATCACCTCAACAGTTTTATATACATGGTGTTCTCTAGTCTCCCTTTCCCTAACTCCTCGGCTCTTCGCTCCTTCTATTCCCATCTTTTGCCACTTCTTCACTTTTCCACTCTAGCTTACAGTTTTATTGGCAATCTTTGCTGCCATCCTAGAAAGAGAAAGAGAGAAAGGTACAACCTCAACGGTTTCATATACAGGGTGTGCTCTAGTCTCGCTTTTCTCAACTCCTGGACTCCTCGTCCCTTCTATCCCCATCTTCCACCACTTCTTCACTTTCTCACTCTAGCTTACCATCCTACTGGCAATCTTTGCTGTCATCCTAGAAAGAGAAAGAGAGAAAGGTTCAACCTCAACAGTTTCATATACAGGGTGTGCTCTAGTCTCGCTTTCCTCAACTCCTGGACTCCTCGCTCCTTCTATCCTCATCTTCTACCACTTCTTCATTTTCTCACTCTAGTTTGCCATATTTCTGACAATCTTTGCTGTTATCTTAGAAAGAGAAGGAGAGAAAGGTACAACCTCAACAGTTTCATATACGGGGTGTGCTCTAGTCTCGCTTTCCTCAACTCCTGGACTCCTCGCTCCTTCTATCCTCATCTTCTACCACTTCTTCATTTTCTCACTCTAGTTTGCCATATTTCTGACAATCTTTGCTGTTATCTTAGAAAGAGAAGGAGAGAAAGGTACAACCTCAACAGTTTCATATACAGGGTGTGCTCTAGGCTCGCTTTCCTCAACTCCTGGACTCTTCGCTCCTTCTATCCTCATCTTCTACCACTTCTTCATTTTCTCACTCTAGTTTGCCATATTTCTGACAATCTTTGCTGTTATCTTAGAAAGAGAAGGAGAGAAAGGTACAACCTCAACAGTTTCATATACAGGGTGTGCTCTAGGCTCGCTTTTCTCAACTCCTGGACTCCTCGCTCCTTCTATCCTCATCTTCTACCACTTCTTCATTTTCTCACTCTAGTTTGCCATATTTCTGACAATCTTTGCTGTTATCTTAGAAAGAGAAGGAGAGAAAGGTACAACCTCAACAGTTTCATATACAGGGTGTGCTCTAGGCTCGCTTTCCTCAACTCCTGGACTCCTCGCTCCTTCTATCCTCATATTCTACCACTTCTTCATTTTCTCACCCTACTTTGCCATATTTCTGACAATCTTTGCTGTTATCCTAGAAAGAGAAGGAGAGAAAGGTACAACCTCAACAGTTTCATATACAGGGTGTGCTCTAGTCTAGCTTTCCCCAACTCCTGGACTCTTCGTTCCTTCTATCCTCATCTTCTACCACTTCTTCACTTCCTCACTCTAGCTTACCATCGTGCCGGCAATCTTTGCTGTATATAGCAAGAACGCCTTCTCCTGCTCCAGGCAACGGTCCATTTCTCCAAGTCTGCAAAATATACAGAGCTACCAAGTATATAAAAGGGAGAGAGAGAGAGAGAGAGAGAGAGAGAGAGAGAGAGAGAGAGAGAGAGAGAGAGAGAGAGAGAGAGAGAGAGAGATGAAGAGTCTTCGTTCCAGCCACGTTCACCAACTGTCGCTTCGCTTTCCTTCGCTTTTCTACGTTCCTTCGTTCGCCACACCGTGAAGCTTCCACCACACACAATCCTACCAACCACCGAGGAAGCGAACCAAACCCACCTTTCTACCCATCGTCGTCGTGTCCTTTTACTCAACTACCCCTTCCTTCAAACCCCCATCATCCCCCTTCTCTCTCTCTCTCCCTCTCTCTCTATCTCTCTCTTCTTCTCTTCGAGGAACTCTCCGCTTTTCCTCCGTCGTCCTCGTTCTCGTCCTCGATACTACGGGCAATAGGTATCGGTTTGTATCCAGTATGCCACTCTCCTCTTTCACAATATATATATATATAGAGTTGTATTCAAGCTATGGACGTATACACCGACTGTTATAACGTATACAGCCGTTGCAAAAGGCGCACCTAATTAAACTTGGGTACGGGAACGATCCGCGCGTTCTGCTCATCCGTGTGTGTTAGACTCTTGGACGATTTTCATTTGCCGCTCATACTATGTTTATATATATATATATATGTATCGTGTTATACAGCGTGTACAAAGTACGAAGCTCGCGTTCTCTCGAATAACTCGACGTCCTTTTTTTTTCTTCTTTCTTCCCTTTTTTCTTCGTCGAGACGAATCCCCGTCTCATCGTGCTCCTCTCGTGGCTCAGGAACGAGGATTTTCCACTAGAAACGCGACAAGGACGCGTAATATCGATCATGATCGAAATAAACAGGGATAACGAAATTTAAAGTTTTTCTTTCTTTTTTTTTTACGAGTTATTTCCATAAATTTTATAAGCTTGAGGAGAAAAAGGAGTTTATTTTAGTTTGTTTTATTTACATCCTGGAATAAACAATAACAATTCGAAGAATAAACAACGCGAGAATAATTTCTCTTTGTTCTCCGATTAATCAATTCCTTTTTTCTTTTTGCACAAAAATATTTTCAATACTTTTGTAAATAATTTAATTTCTTATTCCAATAAAAATCGAAGATTCCCGATCAAAAATATTTTCCGTTTCCTGATTTATCCAAAACAAAATCGTTTTTTTTTCCCCCAGAAAATAACACAATTTCCTAGACGATACAAAGTCAAAGTCCTTCGTGGATGAACTTTCTCTCGTCCTTTTCGCGTTTCCTTTTACCCAAGTAAACAAGCAGAGGCGAAACATTCCAAGTTCTTCAGGGTCGACAATTTTCCTATCCCCCTCTAGCTTGCCCCCCCCCCCCCCCTCTTTTTCCTCTTTCCACCCCCATACCACTTCTCGAACGGAAAATTAATTATGGCTTCGTATTAATGCTATTAATGCCAGGAAGGTATATTGGTGGCGGTGCGTTGCCCATGTCTGCGTGTTCCTTTGGCTCTTTGATGTCATGTTGCTTAAAATTCCGTTAGCGATGTAGCGGGCGCGAGCTTTCTATACCAGCGATCCCCCTCCCTCAATTGCAACCCCTTTTCCCATCCCCTCTACGAGTTCGCACGATCCACGATCCTTCAAAACCCTCTGTGGTCGTGGACTACCGTTCTCTCGCAGACTCGGCGAACAACGCGAAAAGCAAATGTACGATGGTTCACTCCGCTCGTCTCATTGGCGCACGTGTAACGCCGGCCTTGATGCACCGGTTCGTGCCAGCCCATCATCCCTCGTACCTATACGCGAGGGGGTAGTTGGGGATGGAATGAGGGAGGAAGGGCTGGAGGATGGGGGAGGCTAGTTGAAGGAACTAAAACGCTTCGTAAACCTATGAATAAAATTAGCGATCTTGAAAATTCTCCTACTTCAGGCTCGTTTTTATCGTTTACTCGAATTTTCGATAATGTGAGTTTTGGGTTTTTTTTTGAATTTTTGTATATCGAGGGTTTTGATAATTTGAATTTGTTCGAATATTTTATGAATTTTTGGCCTTAATTCATTTGCATTCGTAAGCGGATAAATCCGCACACCGCGATTGCCATCTATCATCAAGCACGAATTATTTCTCGAGCCATGACTGGGTTTTGTTTTAAGAGTCAGTGTAACTGGCGACGAGCTACTTGCACTTCGAAAACGGGATCCGTAAATTGTCCGGCACTGACCAACCGATCACCTTAAAATTTGGAGGGTACATAGAGAATTATGGCATAAAGTGCATGACAGTCTTATTTTTCCAAAATTTTGGAAAAATTTTTCCGGTGGTAACTGAATCTGCAAAAATTTTGCCAATATTTTTCCGGATCCGTAAATTGTCCGGCACTGAGCAACCGATCGCCTTAAAATTTGGAGGATACATAGAGAATTATGGCATAAAGTGCATGACAGTCTTATTTTTCCAAAATTTTGGAAACATTTTTCCGGTGGTAACTGAATCTGCAAAAATTTTGCCAAAATTTTTCCGGATCCGTAAATTGTCCGGCACTGAGCAACCGATCACCTTAAAATTTGGAGGATACATAGAGAATTATGGCATAAAGTGCATGACAGTCTTATTTTTCCAAAATTTTGGAAAAATTTTTGCAGATTCAGTTACCACCGGAAAATTTTTTCCAAAATTTTGGAAAAATAAGACTGTCATGCACTTTATGCCATAATTCTCTATGTACCCTCCAAATTTTGAGGCGATCGGTTGCTCAGTGCCGGACAATTTACGGATCCCGTTTTCGAAGTGCAAGTAGTTCGTCGCCAGTTACACTGACTCTTAATAATCATATGTAAATCATAAATAAAATCGAAAGTAATAAAACTATCGTCACTCAGGAACACTCGGTGATACGATCCAGCTCTCAGTTAAACATCACAGATGTTGGAACTTACTAGCATAGATAGAACCATGATGCAAGTGGGTTAATTAGGGATGTTTTTGAGGGGGTTGTATGGGGAGGGAAGATTAAAATTTTATTCTCGGTTTTTCTCATATTACAAGTGAACTGAGCGTTTAAGTTCATTAAGAAAAGTTGTTGAAAATTGACTGAAGGGGTGAATTAGGGATGTTTTTGAGAGGGTTGTATGGGGAGGGGAGATTAAAATTTTATTCTCGGTTTTTCTCATATTACAAGTGGACTGAGCGTTTAAGTTGATTAAGAAAAGTTGTTGAAAATTGACTGAAGAATAGCATACTCGAAATTCAAATTGATTCTACGTAAAGTTTATTTGTTATGTGATAAACAAAATTATGAATATTTTGTCCATAAGATTTGTTATAAAAATTTATTGAAGATTCTTTGATGTCATATAAAAATGTGTGCAAAATTTCAACAGGCTTCATCGAGCAAATAATCGAGGTACGAATTGTATAATATTGCGATATTTAACACGGGCTCTTATGGGAAATTGTGAAAAATGACGATTTTCAAGAATAAAATAAAATTCGATACAAGAACAAAGATAAAATAATAATAATAAATAGTAATAATAATAACAATAAAATAAACTAAAAATAAAATAATAAAAAATAAAAGAGAGAGAGAGAGAGACAAAAAATAATCAATATTATTATAATAACAAGAACTGAATACAATAATTAATATCGACTCGTTCCATTCCAACAAAAGTTCACAAGCGAAAACTTAGAAAATAAACTCGATGCAAGAATAAAAATAAAAAATAAACTAAACTAAAAATAAAAATGAAAAATAAAATAAACTAAAAATAAAAATGAAAAATAACATAAACTAAAAATAAAAAATAATATAAATTGAAAATAAAAAACGAAATAAATAAAAAATAAAAAATGAAATAAATAAAAAATAAAATAAATTGAAAATAAAAAATGAAATAAACTAAAAATAAAAAACTTTTCATGTCTAAACTCGAGGCGTTTATGCGGTCGTAGCTAAAACGATTTTTCTTTTTACCAGCAAGAAATTTCCCGAGATTGTAAGTCAAGCAAGAGAGAGAGAGAGAGAGAGAACTGCAGCGAAAAAGCAGAGAAAGAGAGAAATACCTCGTGAGAAGCAGTAACGAGAGGGTTAAGGTTCGTGAAAGAAAAGTGAAGAAAAAAAAAACGAGAAGCGATTGAAAAAGGGAAGTTTGGCAAACAGCCCAGAATTCACCCCCCTACGCCAAACAAGCGGAATTCCCTAATAAGATCAATTTCTCGATAATGAAGTCGTGTACTCTCGTGCCGTCCGAGCGTAGGACGAACGAGCTAGAGACGTCAGTTAGTTTCATCGTAAAGTCGAATGTGTAATGGAGACGGACGAAAAGAGCCAAGAAAAAAAAAAGAAAACAAAAAAAAAAGGGAAAAAGTTGAGAACCTGTACGAAAGACCGATAGACACGAACCGTTTCATCCAACGTGGGAAATCTAGTTCCAATCGTCCAACGGTTTTAAAATCTTCAAAAAGTCGTTAAAACCCTCCGTGTCTTTCCAACGTCAACCCCCCCTCCCCCACCCTTTCACCTTGTGCGTCAAGTTTCTCTCATTCGTGGTTTCCAACCCTCTCCCCTCCTTTTACCCTTCCTTTTTACTTTTCGTTTCCTCGATCCGTCGTCAAAAAGTGACAAAACACAAAACGATTATCGATTATCGTAGCGAGCAACCCTCTTTTCCTCAGCCACCCTCAAACTTCCACCCTTCCTTAAACTGCCACCCTCCAACAGGGTTGAAAAATATTACCACCGAAACTTTTCCTGTCCGATAGTCCGACAATTAACGGTTTCTAATGTTTCGTGTTGTCCGTCAAAACAAAAAAAAAAAGACAAGAAAAAGAAGAAGAAGTAAAAAAATAAATTGTATCCACTTGCCCTCGATACGACACACGTTCGAGAGAGACAATTTTATTATCATTATCAACCGTAGATACGCGACACATTCGGTCTCATCTGTCGTCTCGTCAGACGTTTTTTTCCCCTTTTCTTTTGCTCATTTTTTGTTGTTGTTAATGATTCTCGCGAATGGGAATTCGATTAAAGACGATGTTTTTCGGGCAATAATGGAAAATCAATTGGCGAATGGGGGGAAGGATAATACGATCGTAGAAATATTATTAGAATGCGTTATATAGATCGGTGGTGGAATATTAGATATCTGAACGGAGACGGGAGAATGAGAGAAGTGGGTGGACTTTCGTACTAGCCCGGGTTAACCAAATAATTTCATGAATTGGCGAAATCCGAGAGACGAAGAGAAAGAGATAGAGAGACAGAGATAAAGAATCAACGGAGTTATAATGATTTGCACGACTCTCGAGCTTAATTTTCACGACTCTCTCTTTCTATCTTTCTCTTTCTATCTCTGTCTTCTCCTAATAGCTGGTCCCGAGCCAAAGCCCAGAGAGCACCGACCGTGTGATAAGTGGCACTTCCGTTTCTCGTTATTTTCCATGGACGACGAAGAACGACGATGACACTTATACCTGGCGGACGATAGTGCGAGATATTTTTATAGTTTAATCTCTCTCTCTCTCTCTCTCCCTCCCTCTCTCTCTCTCTCTCTCTCTCTCTCCCTCCCTCTCTCTCTCTCTCTCTCTCTCTCTCTCTCTCTCTCTCTCTCTCTCTCTCTCTCTCTCCCTCTCTCTCTCTCTCCCCCTCTCTCCCTCTCCCTCTCTCTCTCTTAGTTTGTTCATTTTTCTCCTTTTTTTCGATGTCATTGTTGCTTAAGCTTCTATTTTCATAAGATTCGGAATTCAGGCTCGTATCTGGAATTCGCTTGAATGAATAAATGCATCGAGACGACGGTGTACAAATAGCAATATACATGTATATGTGGATGTGTGTGTGTGAATATCTATATATATATATATATATAGATTGATGCATCTTCGGGTCATTACACCCCGACGTCTGATACCGAGTAATATAAGATTTATATTTTCCCTTCGGCGATAACACGTTGCAACATCTCCGAGTCGTCGCGATAAATACGATTCTTATACGATGAATTTTACAAAAATATTTCTAATTTAAGTATGCAAAAAATATTCTTGAATAATTAACGATGAAAATGAATCTTTAAAAAAGAGACGATCCTTTTTTTTTGTTTCGGGAATTCTTGAATTATTGGAATAAATGAACTGTAAATACGCGATGCTTGTATGGAAAGTAGATCGGTACAGGAATTTAAAAATGAAAAGGTAAAAGATTTC
This sequence comes from Netelia melanura, assembly GCA_964007305.1. NCBI lineage: Eukaryota > Metazoa > Arthropoda > Insecta > Hymenoptera > Ichneumonidae > Netelia > Netelia melanura. The sequence goes on from OZ023258.1 coordinate 5,310,773, forward strand.
GTGGAGCAACGAATCGAGACTTCCCTTCCACGGATTTCACGATTTTTTTTACGTTTTTGCGAAGGTAAACAAACGCGCATCGTAGCGAGATTGTTTGCTTCAAATTGAGATTTTTACAGAACTATTCAGTATTTTTCGATGATTTTTTTTTAGTTTTGTTCGGAAAGAATTTATTGATAATGCTGTGTAGGATTTTTGAGGATGTTGGAAATAGACAAATTTTCTGGTTAGTTGAAAGTTGAAAAACGTTGGTTTGAAAAATGTTTATTTTCAATGTATCTTTTCTCAGGAACTGTACGTTTGATTTTGACCATTTTTGTTGTGCTTCTATATTAAAGTGTTATAAACATTGTATCCAGCTGTTTTTTCGATATTTTGTTTCATAAATTTTTGACATCGTTTTGAAATTTTGTTAAAATTTTTTACATTTTTTCACCTTCAAATATATTTTTCTCTGGTCTGAATCGTTTTTTTTTTTAAATACTTCGACACATCTTTCGTTTGGATGTCCTTGTTACGTCAAAAAAAAAATATACCGATACGATGAGTAGATTTCAAGAAAATTCACATTGCTTGTGAAAAGACATAATTTTTCAGTAAACACGATTTAACTTTAACTTAAATTCAAAAAATTATTTAACATACTTCCACTGCTCAGAACTTCATGAAATTTGAACGACGTATCAAGAAAGACACATACTTTCGTAAACAAATTTAAAAAAAAATGAATTTTTAACCCTGCAATATATCAAACCTCCTTAACTCGGTCGCGTCTGACCAAAGCCGGACCTTTACTACTTGCGTCATCGAGCAGGAAGCATGCATACGTATATTTATATATATATATATAACTAAGTTATCCGTATAACGTAAACGCCATCCGATCTTCGCGTCTCCGAGACCCCCCCCCCCCCCCATCCCCCCTCCCGTTCGCGAACTACTCCCCCATCCCCTTCCTCCCTCCATACCGTGTCTTTATTTCCAGTTCCAGGAGAGAGCCAGAGAGTCTTGGACTGCAAGCTCTGGAAGTACCGCCTAGGAGTGAGCGAGAGAGAGAGAGAGTGTATAAGTCCCCGAAGACCGCGTTTTGCGCGCGGCTGGCATAGCGCGCGGCTCGTGCATGTAACGAGTTTCCGATAATGGCTCAGCTGCGTCACCGCACGCCTGCTTGCCCTCTCTCTCTCTCTCTCTCTCACTCTCTCTCTCTTCTCTCCCTCTCTCTCTCTCTTGCTCTCGCTCTCTCTCTCTTCTCTCTCTCTCTCTCTCTCTCTCTCTCTCTCTCTCTCTTGCTCTCGCTCTCGCTCTCTCTCTCTCTCTCTCTCGTTCTCGATAGTTCTCGTTTCTGGCAACGATTTTGCTCCGCGACGCTAAATCGCTCGGTATATCCTGCACATAGCGAGTCCGTAGGCCGCAAGAGTCGCGACCGAATGCTCTCTTTCTCTCTTTCACTTCGACACACACATACATACGTATACGCTCGCGGGCACGTATAGATAAAAGTCCGCGAGCTCGTCACGAAGTAACGGGAGAATCGGCGACACCGCGAGTCTTTCGAGACTCGTCATCCCTTGGGAAAACCGCGAGAAACTCACTTTTCTCCATTCCTAGCAAGGGCCACCCTCTCCCTCTCTCTCTCTCTCTTTTTCGCTCTTTTCAACCCCTCTCCGGATCTTTCTCTGTGCATTGCTCTGTTTCTCTGGTCTCGTTTGGACTCTCGAGACTATTAGATTTGACGATTCGAGCGTTAGATTTGCTCCCTTTTGGCTTTCCGCGCCCGTTATCGTTATCACAGTCGCGTCTCTATATTCCCGTCCAACTATGAGAAACCCCTTTTTCCTCTCTCTCTCTCTCTCTTTCTCTCTTTCTCACTCGCTCTTTACGTTCAACCTCCTCGTATCAATTCCGATAAGCCCACGATCTGCCAGAATTATCGCGTCGAGAGTTTCCGCGGAATCATCTTCGACATCGAGGAAGCGAATGAAACTTATCCGTGAAGATTGCGCGGTAGCCACGCGAGAGAGAATCTAATGGTTGCCATTTGATAAAAATTACTCCAAGTTTAAAACTTTTCCTAATGACATAGAAAACTGACGACTCTTCAACCAAACCTCGAACAATCGCCCTTTTTATTTCTCCTTTTTCACACGAATCAAACTTTCTTCATCCCTTACTTCCTAAATCTGAATTAGTGAAAAATTGACTAATCCAATTAGTAAATGCATGATCTACTGGTGAAATAGTGATAAACACATCGCTTCACTGATAGAATAGCAAACAAAATAGTAAATTAGGGTTACTAAAGCAAATTAGTAATACGATTAACTATTATTTAGTCAATACAGTTTACTAATTCATTAGTGATATTAGACGATCACTAATCAATTAGTAAAGGACTCAGCGATCGACCAATCACAGGCGCTAGCTCCCGACCCGATAACTTCCTTTGTTCTGCCATTGTGATGTCGGAGGCGTCATTTTCTCGTGTCAGTGAGTTCATGCGCAGTGCGAAACGGCGAATCTTATTTTATAAAAGTTTTAAGGGGAAAAAGCAAAAAGTGTACGAACGTTTCGTTTTCTTGTCGATACGTATGAGATTATTACATATCATTCGCGCGAAGAATTACAATCGCCTGGTGCATGAACCTGTCAGCTGTGCTGATTACTAATTGTGTAGTCGAATGTTACTAATTTTTATAGCGATCAATTTTGACTAATCGAATTAGTGATTTTTCACTAATCATTAGTGCCCCACTTTTCGCTAAATGAATTAATAAAATATGACTAAAATTTAGTGAAATTTCACTAATTCCAATTTAAAGAGTCGTAAAAAATATCAATTTTATTCCCAATCACAATTTAAAATAAACATATCTTCTTCTCGAAACGACAATTGCCTGGTGCATGAACGTATCAGCTGTGCTGATTACTAATTGTGTAGTCGAATGTCACTAATTTTCATAGCGATCAATTTTGACTAATCGAATTTTTCACTAATCATTAGTGACCCACTTTTCGCAAAATGAATTAGTAAAATATGACTACAATTTAATGAAATTTCACTAATTCAAATTTATAGAGTCGTAAAAAATATCAATTTTATTCCCAATCACAATTTAAAATAAACAAATCTTCTCGAAAAGACAATTGCCTGGTGCATGAACGTATCAGCTGTGCTGATCACTAATTGTGTAGTCAAATGTCACTAATTTTCATAGCGATCAATTTTGACTAATCGAATTTTTCACTAATCATTAGTGACCCACTTTTCGCTAAATGAATTAATAAAATATGACTAAAATTTAGTGAAATTACACTAATTCAAATTTAGAGAGTCGTTAAAAATATCAATTTTATTCCCAATCACAATTTAAAATAAACAAATCTTCTTCTCGAAAGGCAATTGCCTGGTGTATGAACGTATCAGCTGTGCTGATCACTAATTGTGTAGTCGAATGTTACTAATTTTCATAGCGATCAATTTTGACTAATCGAATTAGTGATTTGGTACTAATCATTAATAACCCACTTTTCGCTAAATGAATTAATAAAATATGACTAAAATTTACTGAAATTACACTAATTCAAATTTAGAGAGTCATAAAAAATATCAATTTTATTCCCAATCACAATTTAAAATAAACAAATCTTCTTCCCCAAACGATCAATTATCCATCTTTCCACGGTTTATAAATTGTGTTCAACCCTCGTCGAAGTGACAGTCCGAAAAATATTCCAATTTCCATTTTCCATATTTCTTTCGCGAATACGTCAGCCAAGAAAATTATCGTGCCCAAAGTCCAGTTTTCTCTTGCTCTCTCACGTATTTACACGAAAAATCGATGTGCTTGATCCCTGCCCGTGTCTCTTTCTACGAAGAAAACCGCAGTGAACGCGAAAACTTTAGTTCTTCTCTCTCTCTCTCTCTAAAACTGCACAATAACAACTTGTTCCACCCTACGCAACGTTCCATGCACCGCATAGGGTCAATTTATATCGATTTTCACTTGGCCAGTAGTAGCGAGAGTGAGACCGCCTTGGGTCAGTCCTCGTTGCGGTACAACCCCCGGGTGGTGTATGCCCATCATGTGGTTACCAAACACGTACGTACGTTATATCTCCTTCTTGGTACTTACCTCTATAACTATAGATACGCTTCTTTGGAAACAAAGTTGTTTCGCGAACCGTTGAACATCTCGAGGCTCGTTCAACACGTAAACCTACGTGTAAACTTACATGGGCGAGAAAGGTTCGCTAATAATTTTTGCCATTCGATACATCGTCCTCGAGACGATTAAATTCTCAATTAACAAATTAATTAAAAATCACAATTTCAAACTATCCTTGTTATCTTTTAAATTCCAATTATCACGATTAATTGTCAATTAATCGTCAATAAACAACAATCTATATACAACAATTGCAAACGTACATTTATATTATCGCAATATTCGTTAAAATGTTGTGAAATCATTAACGAGAGTACAATTTTCCTTCTCATTGGACGCTCGACCCTTTTACATTAGGAAGTTGACCCTAAACGTTTTTCTTCGTAAACATTATCGTCTCGATTCCGCCTCACGATTCTCATTTCTTTTCCGGTGTTTAAAAAAAAAAAAAAAAAAAACGAGTTGGCTCTTTTAATTATCGTAACTAACGGGCTGAGTCTGAGGCTGGAGTGTGCTGACCAACGAGAGACAGAGACTGAGACACGGAGAGAAAGAGAGGGAGAGAGAAGGAGGGTGAGTCCAGAGCCTGCATTATATGGTGGTAATATGCACCCCAACTAGTCCTTGAGTTATTGCCTAATCAATAATCTATATGTAGTACCAACATGGTCCCTGTATAGATATTATATATACCTATATAGATATACAATCATGAATATACAGATATAGTACATGGTCGAGATAGCGAGAGAGACAGAGGCAGAGGGTGGGAGAGAGAGAGAGGGAGAGATAGAGAGAGAGCTCGCGAAACCCCGAGCAGGCCGTTCCATTGGGTAAGCTCCTTCGTTAAATATTGCAGCTGGGACATCACGACCGAACGGCGATGCACACACACACACACACACACACACAAACACACATATATAGATACATATACATATAGAGAGAGAGGGAGAGGGAGAGATAGGTATGGAGAGCAAGATCTAGTCAAATGCTTAATTTACACGGCGAGAACATCGCGCGAACCTGGTCCAAGCGACGTTCGTAATTGTCTTCAAGGGGATGAGAGAGAGGTGGAGGAATAAACTACCGCGATATTCGCGTCAGACAGACCCAAGGATCTTTGAAAAATAATAATTTATACTCGACAGGAGAATTTTGGTTGGATGGAAGAGAAAAAAAAGTAGAGAGGAATTCGAGCAATACCGAGGAAAAGGTTTGAGGTCGAAGAGGTCGTAGGGTCGCAGGGATGAAATAGTAATGTTGCAATAAGGGATGAATGTATCTTGTTTGGGAATGAAAGGTTTGATCGAGGGGTTGGTAGGTTGGAAGAGGAGAAAAAAAAATCAGCGGAATCTTAATTTGTTCATGGATGACTTTTAGCTGGGATATAAGGGATGATACGAAACAAGGGGGGGTTGGTATCGGTCCCTCGTGATTCTAGTTTCTTTCTTTTTTTTTTTTTTCGTTGGACTGATTGAAAACAAGCGATTTCACCTCTTTCTCTCTCGAGACGTGTCTTTACGAGTGTCCCAATCCTCGTAGCCAACGATAATTGCGTCCCACCCCTTTTACCCTGGACTTTCTCCCATTCTTCCGGATCCTTTTTCGATCGCTCCTGCAACGAACGAACTTCCGCTTCGCTCTCTCTCCCTCTCTCTCTCTCTCTCTCTCTGTGGACGTACGAACGCTGACCCGATGGAAAATTCATAAACAACAGTGTGTCCCTCCTTCGTTAATTTCCATCCCCCTTCATCAACCCTCTCTTCGCCACCTCCGCAGCAACTTTTTCAATAATTCGCCAACTCGAGCCAACCGAATTTAGATCAGTTCGATCTAATTTCATTCCCGAACGAAACTAATTCAATTTTTGGGTCGAAACCCGAGTCGTGCTTTTTTTTCTCAATGAACTTTTGCACCCTTGTACTCCGGTAACTTCACGTCCTTGTTGAAAAGGGATGAGGGAGGGGGAGGAGGCAGGTTCGTCGACCCCGTTGATTTTCACGGAAATTCCAGGCTACTGGCAAGAGCGAGTAAAGACCGGAGGACAATCGTCGTGTCGAAGGAGAAGTGTAGGAACATGGGGCTGGAGTGCGAGAGGGTGCAATGAGGGTTGAGTCATATAGAAATGCGTTCAATCGGTAACCATTGCGTCGTCCTGTTCCGAGTTGTGCGGTCGGGTTCTTCGGGTTCCTCTCCTAGCCCTGCGTTAGTCAGCCACAGGGCTAAAAGGGTGGGGTAGTTCGATGAGACATATATACATAAGCAGTACCACCAGTACCTCCAGTACCAGGAGGAGGGTAGCTAGTAGTACGCGCGGGCAGATTAAAGAGAAATGGCTACACGTTCATATTGATTTTTGTCCTCCAGTTCGTGGGTGGACGCGATGTGGTGGTACTGGGAGGGTGGTAGAGTCGAAGGGGAGAGACCGCCAATCTTTACAGTCCTCTCTCTCTCTCTCTTTCTCTCTCTCACCCTCTTTCACCCTTTCTACCTCGCTTTCGCTCCATTTCTCTACCTTTCTCCCTTTTTCTGGCCTCCTCCTTCGTCCTTTCTCACTCGCTCCCTCGCTTTGCCCACCTTTTTCCATCGACGGGACTATATTCCTCCGTCTCGTTTCACCCTTCTTTCGCCTACCCCTATCACAACGATGCATCCTTCTTCTCTCTCTCTCTCTCTCTTTTCTGTTTCTCCAGCAGCCCACCATACCACCCTCTTTCATCGCTAGTGCACCCACCTATAGCCCATGGCGTCTATCTTTCGTCTTTTCTTTTTTTCCACCCTCCTGCTGGTACGTATATATATATGAATGTCTAGCTCTCTTCCCGTCATGTCTCTCTGTCCTCGCGCCCTGCCTGTCACTGTTTCCTCTCTTCTACCCTTCGCGTTGCATTCACTACGAATCCTCCGTCTCGTTCGCGGTATGGCCGGGCGAACGAACCTTCGCGAATATAACGAACGAGAGTGAGAGAGAGGGAGCGAGTGAGGGGGTGGGTTTTGGGGGGGTTGTTCCAACACTCAGGGAAAACTCGACATCGGGACACTCTGGCACACCGTGAAGCCTCGCGGGCTCCTCCAGCATCCTGGTCGTACTCGAACCAGCCTTGAAATTCTAACACCCCTTCTCTTGATATCATCATCCCCCTCGCTCTACTACCCCCCGATCCAACCCCCTTTCTTCACCACCCTCGCTTCTTCGAGAAAAAGATTAGTTTCAGATTTTTTCTTGTTTTTTATTCGTAATTTTTTAATTTTTATTACCCTCTTCGAATCGAAACAAACCGGAAGTTCGCGACGAGGTGATAAGTTTACTTTCTAACGAAAAGGAAGAAAAAGCCGAGATAAAAAAATTCGTTATAATCAAATTTCTTTTTATCAATAATTATTCATCGCAATATTAATATTAATCTCGCGATCTACGTATAAGGCAGGGACAAATCATTTTTTTTTCTCATCGATATAGAAAAATTATAATCATCGCGTCTTCAATCTTATTCGTTATACCCTACGATAATAATCGTCGCATATAAAAAAAAAGATTCTCGAAAATACGAGCGAAGACTTCGAAAAAGTGAAACCCAACCCTCTAGCACATCCCTCCTCCCCCCACCCCTTTTATCACCGCACAAAATTTGCATCCGAACTGTGCCGGTTATCGTACGGTTCTACTTTTCTCTCGCGATAAACGTTATCCCGTCGATTCTTCCCTGTCTCTCTCTCTTTCTGTCTCTTTCTCAGCCCCCTTCCCTTAGCATGCAATGGATATGCGATGCTCATACGTGGTAGCATGGTGAATTCTGAAGAAGGGCAGGAGTTGGGTGGTGAGAGGGAGAGGGAGGAAGGAGGGGGGGGGTGGACGATGCACATGAGAACTGTGCCTCTCTCGCGGGTGCTAGCGAAGAGACGAAGTAAATGGGCGAAGGTGGTGAGGTAGCGAGGTGGGGGAGGGGGTTGGGGGGATGCTGTTTCGGACGAGCGAGAAGGCGCAGGGCGGGAGGGGGGAGGGGATAGTAGGATAGGCCGTGAGAGAATGGTACAGTGGATGGAGAACGGGTGGGCAGAGTGGGGTGGGAATGGGGGTAGGAAAGGGTAGCACGGCTGGATGGAATAAACCACAGATACGCGACCGAAGCGAGGCCGTTCGTGCATGGAGTGAGAGAAAGAGACCAAAGAGAGAAAATTCAACCGAGGTTTCCTCTCTCTCTCTCTCTCTCTTTCTCACTACATACCAAACGTGATACACTGTACGTTTTATAAAATATCTATACACACTCACACACACACGCATATATATACATATATACATTCATCTACATGTATATATAGCATAACAGCGGCTAAACCAAACTGACGGAATGCCAAAACTTTTTTGTAATTAAATTTTTCCGAACAGCGGCTGAGTGAGGAGATGGGACGTTGGAAGGGGCTGGTAGGTAGTGCGGGAGGAGTGAACGGGCGGGAGGGGGAGGGGGGCTGGATCGAGCACTACGAAGCGAGTCGAGTTACGCGAACCATCCGACCCGTTCCCTCGATTTCTCTCTGTAGCGCTCATCCATCCTCATCTCTCCCCCCGTCTCTCCCATGACTCTCCTCTTTCCTCCTCCTCCTCCTCCTTCCTCCACCTCCTCCTCCTCCTTCCTCCTCCTCCTTCGTCCAACCTCCTATAACCCTCTACGATCCCGTGGCTATCGAGCCTCAATATTTTTAACCATCCATACGTCCAACGTCGACGTTATTCGCCGCGCGCTATTTCTCTCCTCGTCTCTCTCTCCCTCTCTCTCTCTCTCTCTCTCTCTCTCTCTCTCTCTCTCTCTCTCTCTCTCTCTCTCTCCCTGTCTCACCCTATATATATATGTATATATGGGCAACGTTCTTTCGTTGGTTTTCTACCCACCACCCACCACCCTCTGCACCTACGTAGCCCCCCCCCCTCCCCCTTCCCCTTCTCTCAACTCACATCGTATCTGCTTCACCTTTACCTATATCTATAGATATTCGCCTCATCGGTTCACAGAAAAGTCGCGGTTACGCGGAGAATTTTATCATATCCGCTATCTCTCTCTCTCTCTTTTTTCAATGTTTTTTTTTTTTTTTTTCAATTTTTTTTTGCAACTTTATTGCCCTCCGTATCGTATATGCGATCCTGTAAAACATTTGTGTGTACGTGTGCGTGTGTGTTTGTGCGTGTGTGTGTGTGTGTGACGAGGGTAGGCAAAAAAATTCAAGCGCATAATATGAACCTTCGGTGAGTATGGGGTGGGACGTGTGGGGGGTGGGGGCCAGGGGGTGAAAATATTGCGTCGAAAGTGCAGCGAAAGAATGACAATGTTCTTATCCGATCTCGTGTATAACGGGACGATGAAAAGAGGAACGGGCGAAGGGGGGGGGGGGGGAGGGCGGTGGATTGGAAAATTTCTCTTTAGGAAAAAAATCCGGGGGTTGGTTGGAAAGGAAAAATGTTAAAAGTACGCGGGTACAAAATTGCGATGCTTGTTTTCTTTTGTTATTTATTATTGTTTTACATTCATTATGAGATTAATTCCGTCGACGATCGAAGAGACACGGTATCTCAACGAGAAAGAGTGAGAGAGAGAGAGAGAGAGAGAAAGAGAGAAGTCGCAAGCCGAGAGTCGTCTCCCCCGTGTGAATTTATCGAGGAAAGAGCTTCCTCGCGCCGTGAAAATCTCTCCGTCTTTTTTACGTTTTTCATTCTTTTTCTTTCCATTTTTTTTTTTTAATTTTTTTATTTTATACATCGCCGAGGCAACAGGCTGGAGAACACGTGCTGTGCGTGTCGTCGTACCTTCGCTGTTGCTGGATGACGTAATACACAAATACATACATATGTCTATATGTCTGTATATATATACATATACATATATATATATATATATATAATGTTCAGAAAGTTTCCGATTGATCGAGTCGAAACGATCGATCGCTTATGCATGTGCAAACATTCGTAAACATACACACGCGCATGTGCCCTATACATATATACATATGTGTGTGTGTGTGTGCGTGTGTGTGTGTGTGTGTGTGTGTGTGTGTAAATAAAGTAAAAAAAATATAGAAAGCTAAAGACGTGACAGACTTGCATCGATCTGCATCGCGCAGGCACGTCTGATAGTTTTCCCTCTTCTTCTCTGTCTCTCTGTCTCTCTCCCTCTCTCTCTCTACGCGATTGTCTTTATATGCAACGACGCGGTGTACTTTACGACGATAAAGCCCTTCCCGCCTTAACCCTTCGTCGCTCTGTACCCTTCTCTTCGGCCAATCTCATCGTGTCGGTTTGCATATAGCGAGAACGACGGGAACACGGATGGACGAACAGGGACGAAACCGAAGGTTCGATGATAGGACGAGAGAGAGAGAGAGAGAGAGAGAGAGAGAGAGATGAACGAAGAGAAGAGTAACTCAATTTTCGGCCCAAAGTGGTGACACCCTTCCTGATGTACCGGCAGCCTGCGGGCTCTCCGCGCTGTGTTCGAGTCGTCTCTCTTCGCTTGCATCACTCGCCTTTCTATCGTTAACTCGGCTTCCATCGTACTTCCATCCCATACATTGAGAGGACAATGTGTATGAGCGAGAGAGAGAGAGATAGTAGGAGAGAGAGAGAGAGAGAGTCACTCTCTCTATCTCTCTTGCAATTTACATACGGCTCCGTGGACGAGAAACCGGACCGGTGGAAAGTTGCCGGGTACAAAGGGAGTGTATTTTTACGCGATCGTGTGCGAGACACACAAGTCTACCTGGCCTTTCCTACAGTAAAAACCAATTCGCTTAGAGGAAGATAGAGACAGAGAGAGAGAGAGAGAGAGAAAGATTCGCGTGTGAAGACTTTCGCAGTAAATCAATCAACGACTAACCCTGACCCTCGAAATTTCGGTTTACAATTTTTATCATTCTCCTTCAGTCGTGAAAGACAATGTCAAAAAATTCAAATTTCGCAAATTTTCCCGCCAAAAAAGAAAAAAAAACAATTTCAAAATAAACCGGATGTAAATTGTACAATTAATGAAAAATTTAATTAATTGTCTGGAAGACAATGCCAAAAAATTTAAATTCGCAAATTTTCCCGCCAAAAAAAAGAACAATTTCAAAATAAACCGGATGTAAATTGTACAATTAATGAAAAATTTAATTAATTGACTGGAAGACAATGCCAAAAAATTTAAATTCGCAAATTTTCCCGCCAAAAAAAACAATTTCAAAATAAATCGGACGTTAATTGTAGAATTAATGAAAAATTTAATTAATTGACTGGAAGACAATGCCAAAAAATTTAAATTCGCAAATTTTCCCGCCAAAAAAAAAAACAATTTCAAAATAAATCGGACGTTAATTGTACAATTAATGAAAAATTTAATTAATTGATTAACACACGGGGAATAAAATATTCGTAATTTGGGAAAATTTATTTTTACCTTGGGGTTACTTTTAAATGTTCGAAGTAAAGATCGTTTTTTATATGAAAATATTTTTTATCGGTATTATTAATAATTATCCGATGAAATATAATTCGACAACGAGAGAACCCTCTACCCCTTCCCCTCTTCCCGATCGATGATCTTTCTCTCGTCGTTAACGTATCGAGGAAAAACCTCTCCATGTGCCAAAACTAGCTCGCTCTCTCCGATACCAACGATATCGTATTACGTATCGAAATACATGAACGATGAAAAAAAAAAAACATTAAAAAAAGAAGAAAATTTCTCTCTCCCTCTCTCGTACAATTAGGAACGATACCTGATAATATCGGAGAGTTCGCAGAGTCCGGCGCGAGAGATAAAAATTGCTACGGAAATATTTCGTTGTCAGCTATATCACATGAAGCGGGATAAAACGTAAAAGAATACACACATAGCGAGCGAGCGAGCGAGAGAGAGCGAGCGAGAGAGAGAGAGAGAGAGAGAGAGAGAGAGAGAGAGCAAGGAATGAAAAAAAAAGTGAAAGAAATAAACTCGAAAAATTCACGGCAAGCGCTTCTCTCCCGGCTATTCGATTTCTCCCTCACCTACGCTCGACATACCGCGCGTTCAACCCTCTCGCGGCCTTCCTCATCCCTTATTCCACAGCTACCAGCTATATCGCGCCCGCGTGTGTCAAGCCACCGATAGATGAAAAATATGTAATTTTTTTTATTAATTGTACCTTTATTAATTTTCATATTGCAGCATCCCTCTCGTATAACTCCCCCGATCCTCTTCTCCCCTCTCCCACCCCTTAACCAGCACGTACTTCATCGATTAATATGCACATATATATATATATATATATAGTTGTAACGTTATGAACGTATATATATATATATATATATATATATAGGTGCATAGGCACGAGACCGAACAGTGCATCGGGGTGTACGAGAGAGATTAGGGTGAGAGGGCTCTCGGTCAGAAACGGGGTCCACCAGCCAGAACGGCTACTGTGCCGGCTCAACCTTCGGCCGCGCGTACCACGTTTTCTAAACCCTTCCCTACGACTGTCTCCTACGCCATTATAGATATATACACATTTATATAAAAGGGCGTGGAGTATATATATGTATACAGGGTGAATTTCATAAAGTGTCACAGGCTTTATTTTAAGGTAGATCGGATCATTACAAACCAGAGTTGCAAATATACATTAGGAATATTTTTAATAGTTTATGAGATATAAATATTTCAAGTTGGTCCAATCAGAGCGCGCCATGAGGTGTTGGAGCCGCCCACTCCTCGCCCTAGTGGCTAATGTCCGAGAAATTAAATCGACTGCGTAATAATATAATAAATAAAATTAACTGCTCGGTATTTCGCAACGCTAAATGTAACGTCCTACATTGTGCTATCTCTACGGCTAGGAAGGGAGTGGGCGGCTCCAACGGCGGATTGGTGGACCAACTTTCAAAATTTATATCTCGCAAACTATTAAAAATATCCCCAATGTATATTTGCAATTTTTGTTTGTAATGAGCTCATCTACCTTAGAATAAAGTCTGTTACACCTTATGAAAGTCACCCTGTATATGTCGTGAATACCGTTCATTTTTTTTGTTTTTCTTTTATGGTGTTTTTTCACCCTGTGACCCTGACCACTTTAGATTCGAGCGGAATTTCCTTCGTTCGTTCAAATGGGACGAAAATTCTTAAAATTGAAACAAGTAGATGGTAAATTTTTGTTCTTATCTGGTTAGACTTTTAAAATTTATTGTTATTATTATTATTATTATTTTATAGATGAAATGATATTTCGTATAAATTTGAATGAGACTTTTAAAAATTATCATTATTATTATTGTTATTGTTGTTGTTGTTATTATTATTATTATTTTATAGACGAAATGATATTTCGTATAAATTTGAATGGTTACTGGTTAATTAGATTATTTTTTTAATTAGTTTCTGCTTTATTGAAAGATTAGTTTGGAAGAAATAATTATTCGAATAAAATTATGTTCTCTTTCCCTCGCTCTCTCTCTCTCTCTCTCTCTCTCTCTCGCTCTCTCTTCCTCTTTCTTTCTTTCTCGCTCGTTCTTCTCGGTATAGATGAGAATTTCCGCTATTTGCATTTCGCCGTGTCGAAACGGTCGTCGCGTCAACGAGATAATTCAATAACGATCGATCCACCGCGGCTAAAGAGTCCATCGCGTTCGATCGGTAAAACTGGCGCAAAAAAGTATTGAAATAAAAAATTTAAACAAAAAAAAGAAAACATTGTAATGCGCGAATGGTGCGAGCGTATTGGCGGATCGTTCGTAGTAACCGAAACCGGAAGCTACGGTAAATGAGGAAACCCTACCGACGCGCCGGGGCTCTCGAGAGGCGAGACGCTCGTGACGGCCGAAGGAAAACAAAATATGAACGAACTACGAGGTTGAAAAGTATTTTGTTAAAAATAAGAATCTAAAATATCTTTCGTCACGTATTAACGAATTATTTATTGCAATTAAGAAAAAAAAAAACAAATTAAAAAAATTAAACCACGTTTCGTCGATAATTCAAAATTAAATCGTGAAGACAAAAAACCATAACCAACAATTTTCGTCATAATTTATTATCAATAATCGATAATCGATTTTATTTTATTTAATTTGAAAATCGATTTATTTATTGCAATTAAGAAAGAAAACAAAAACCAAAACCAACAATTTTCGTCATAATTTATTTTCAATAATCGAAAAACGATTTTATTTTATTTGATTTGAAAATCGATTTATTTATTGCAATTAAGAAAGAAAACAAATTTAAAAAATCAAAGCACCGTTCGTCGATAATTCAAAATTAAATCGAAATGATAAAAAAGCAAAATAACAATTTTCATTAATAATTTCTTTCGAATAATTGAAAATCGATTTACGAAATATTCCAATTTTTACAAAACAAATTGTATCATCGTTCATCCATGTAATTGATGAATTATTGAAATCTAAAACATCTTTCGTCAAGAATTAACGAATTATTTATTGCAATTAAGAAAGAACGAAAAAAAAACAAATTAAAAAATCAAACTACACTTCATCAATGTTAATTCGAAATTAAATGAAAAAAAAAAAACGATAAATCAAAACAACAATTTTAATAAATAATTTCTTTCGAATAATCGAAATATTCCATTTTTATAAAACAAATTGTATTCTCATCCATCGATGTAATTATTATTAAAATCACAACAATTCGCGCCCCAAATCGTATTATTATCATTATTATTATTATAATTAATTTTGATTTCTCATTTTCAAATATTTGATAAATATGCGTGAGAGAAAATGCGCTTGGGAAGTTCCGATGAAAAAGAAAACAGGATGAAAAATCGAGAAATAGGAGAATCGACTCGACGAAAAGTCTCGGTATCGTTCGTTGTTTTCTACCTAACTCTATACACATATACATCCCCACATACACATATACATATATATATACATATATATATAATCCAACGCGTGACACGTCCCTCCCTCACCGGGGAGCGACTTCGGCGTGAGAATTCCTCCCTCGCAGCTCTAGCACTGTCATCTCCCGTTGCATATTAATCACGTCCGCCAGGCCAGTGCCCAACTCATCAGAAACTGCATCGAAGCTTCCCCCGGTTGCCATGAGTCGCGCATAGGACGACGTAGTCTCTCGCATTCATCAAATCAAGAAATCTCCAAAAAAAAACAAAAATCAATCGCGAAAGTTAAAAAAAAAACAACATCTCTTGTTCCAAACTCTTCTTTTTCAATTTTTTCCCACTGTCACCGATCGGCTTATAGTCCCAGGCATCGTCTCGTTTCCGGCGCAGCTCCTCTGTCTTCCGTACAGCTGGTTACGTCGATGACGAGCTCGTGTCGTATCGACGCCAAGGTTCATAACAAAAAAAAAAAGAAGGGAAAAAAGAAGATCGAGAAATCCACGTGGTTTTTTTTTCTCCCTCGATCCACCCCCCCCTCCAGTTCTCAACCCCTCGACCAACTCGCATCTAGCTACTCCAAAATCGAGCCGCGAACTCCGGTAGCTTCATTCATTTATGGCCCATGAGGGATGCGCCACTCGCGCGAGGGTGAGAGAACGAAAAAGAGAGCGAGACAAAGTACAAGCCTATGCAACGAACCGCACACGTAGTATTTTTATTCGCATAATTAGATAGCCATCAATCCTGCGGCTATCCGTTTCGCCTCGGCTCTCTCGTTCGCGCACGCGGTACGATCTCCACCCCAGCCCCCACAAACGTTCCTCCGCTATATAACCGATGATATTCCCGCATGCCATTATCTCTCTCTCTCTCTCTTTCTATACATCTATCTATGTATATACAGGGTGAATTTCATAAGGTGTAATCGGCTTTATTCTTACGTAGATGAGATCATTACAAACAAAAGTTGCAAATATACATTGGGGATATTTTTAATAGTTTACGAGATATACATTTTTAAAGTTGGTCCAATGAGAGCGCGCCGAGAAGCATTGGAACCGCCCACGTCACACCCTAGCAGCCAATGCCCGAGAAATGAAAATGATTGCGTAATAATATAATAAATAAAATTGACTGCTCTGAATTTTGCAACCCCAAATGTAACGCCCTACACTGTGCTATCTCTAGGGTTAGGGCAGGAGGGGCGGCTACAACGCTTCTCGACACGCTCTGATTGGATCAACTTTAAAAATTTATATCTCGTAAACTATTAAAAATATTCCTAATGTATATTTACAACTTTTGTTTGTAATGATCCTATCTATCTTAGAATAAAGCCTGTGATACCTTATGAAATTTACCCTGTATATATATAAAGAGAGGGAGAGCTGGGGAGAGAGAGAGAGAGAAAGAGAGAGCGAGAGAGAGACATATGTGTGTGTAGGGCTGCATCATATCCCTAGTATGCATCAGTCCTTGATACACCGAGGCTCATCACCGGTTTGAGGGAGGGGGGGGGGGGGTCTTCTCATCGACGAAACAATTTTTTTTGCATTTTGTTATTTTTTTTCGACTATCTATGTACATATATATTTTAAGGATCTTTTTCATCGAACTATCCAACAGCAGCTTCGTTAAATATTATAAATTATTAATGCTCGAACCTTCGGCTTCGATTATCCCCACCCCTTTCGCCATACTTCGATCTCTCTTCTATTGCTCTCTCTCTCTCTCTCTCTCTTTCCTCTCTCCCTTGCTTCTCGTTTCTATCGACACGCTAACGGGATAATGACCGTCCCTACTTCGTAACGGATCTCGAACGATGAGTTTTTCTAGGCAAAAATTTGTATCGATTTTATACGTTCGTGAGATCGGACTAGTTTTTTTTTGCTTTGGGTTTTTTTTGCTTTATGTTTATTTTGAGTGTTTTTTTTTAGGGAGGGGGGAGAATAAATACAGATAGCGTTAAATTATACATCTCTCTCTGGTCATTACGTGATAAATATTATGCGAATATTCTCGTTCGTGGAAACGCAGATGGAGCGGGGTAACGAGCGTAAATAGAGCGAGAGAGAGAGAGAGAGAAAATATTCGTAGGGAAGAGAGTGAGAGAGAAAGATAGGAAAAAAGAACAAATCTGGTTCGTATAAGCACAATGGCGAGGGAAAAACCACAAAACGGCGACGTGAATATATTTATATATTTTGCTAGTTATCGAATAACAATTATCCCAATCGAATAATCATTATTATAATTAACGAATTATAATTATTAAAAAAATAATAATAATAATAAAATTATAGAATTTAACGTACCGTATTATTTATAGCCCGGACATCGATCACGATAAACATCCGTCGTAACGTTGGAAGGAAGACTCTCTACCAACGTAAAATTCACGAATACTCGACGTTCCACAATTTTCTTTTGAAATACAAAAATAGCTGTTTCCTCGTATTCTTCGTTCAAAAATTCCCATAATTATGATTTCTGCGTTCGAAAAAAAAAAAAATCCTGGTCCAATTAACAATCGGCTAAATCCTTGATGAAACATTACCGTCCCTCCCTCCAGGAAAAAAAAAAGTAAAACAAATTCAACCAGAGAGTAAAACATTTGCAAAAAAAAAAAGAAGAAAAATTCGCTAAATTTCTCGCACTCGTCAAAGAGAAACTGGACGATCGGGAGATTTCCCGTTATTTCACAATTTCCAAAATTAATAATAATAATAATAACAATAATAAATAATAATAACAATATTAACAAAAAAAAAATAAAAACTCCGCAAAAGCCCAGGAAAAGAAATACACCCGCACAAAAACAAAAAAACAACAAAATAAAAACAAAGAAAATAAAACTATATCTACATTTTCCTTTCCGTGTATGACGCGACCGGCTGATATTACATGTACGTAGAATTTCTACTGTGGATATATATCCACGGTATATTATGTCTATAACCAGACACCCTCGGGCTTGAGCCTGATGCTGCGCTATATACGGATGTTCGAAGGTGGAAAGGGAGTGAGTTTGGATTAGCTTCGGAATCGCTGGACGGTTCTCCGAGCTTTCTCCTCTCTCTCTCTCTCTCTCTCTTTCTCTCTCTTCGGTCTCTCCGTTGCTTCGATATAAAATATTCACGTAGGTAGATATTCCGACTGGCTCTTCCTCTTCACTCCTCCTCTTTCTATCTCCATGCCTATATATATATATATATATATAGGCATGGAGATATATATATATATATATACATACATTTATATATGTATATATATTATATTCGCGATTCCGCGAGCGAGAACCACGAGAGAGGAGAAACGTGTGAGCATCGGCTCATACATCGGCACACGAATGAGCTCACATGCAGGCAAATTGAACTAGTATATGGATATATCCAAATACGTGTGTGTGTGTGTGTGTGTCAGTCCACCGAGAACAGGATCGAGAAAGGTATTGTGTTTATATGCATATCGAACCTCCACGACTCTTCTCTCTCTCTCTCTCTCGCTCTTTCGAATCGCTTTTCTCGTCTCCCTTTTCCCTCCGTTTCGCCATACCTCCTCTCTCCCTCTGTCTCTCTCTCTCATCCCTTTCTCTGGTTTTCCGAGTCCGCATTTTCCAATATTCGAACTGAACTATATACTACATCCTCTCAGTCTTTCTCCCTCTCATCTCTTCTCTCTCTCTCTCTCTCTCTCTCTCTCTCTCTCTCTCTGACTCTGAACGACGACTACGAAAGCCTTCGTTCTCTTTCTCCCTTTCTCTCTAACGTATATCACGAATGCAACTATCCTGCTCCATACTCTGCTTACATCTGTATTATATATATATATATATAGATAGCTAGATATTTTGGTCTCTCTCTCTCTCTCTCTCTTTCTCGCTGCATCGCTCGCGAACCGTTATATTTGGACAAAATCGAACATAGCGGACGAACGAGAGCTTCCTGACTAGCTCTACCACCCCCCTCTCCCCAACTCCTTCGCCCTCCTACGAATACTGAAGCAAAATCAGGATAGGAGCTGACGGGATGAGAGAGAGAGAGAGAGGACAGGGAGAATATACAGCGTCTATATCTCTAAACGGCGCGCCTCTCAAACATTTATTATAAGCTTTAGCTCGAACGGAGGCATTATTATTCGGAATATCCGAGATTCGCGAGTGCTACCCATCATGCTCTTGCATCCATCTCTCACCTTCCATATCTATATTTATATATATATAGATAGAAAAGCACATACATGTATCGCATGAAAACAAAAAAAGAATCCAGGCTCCTATCCTTCTGTACCCTTCATCCACCTGCCGAACCGCGAGAGAGCGTTCCCGATCGTCTCTATCTCCCTCCCCCCCTCTCTCTCTCTCTCTCTCTCTTCGTGTGTCGCCGTGCCTAAATTTTTTTCCCCCTCATCTGTCTATCTCTGGGTAAAACGTATATAAATGTGTGAGTGTGTGTGTGTGTGTCTCTCGTCGGGGCTTCATCGAGTCCTCGTCGTTCGAGAGGCAGGAAATATACAGATATAGACGAATATGACGGGCTTTCGCTACCTGGACTCTCTCTGCGAATTCTACGTCGAGTGAATGAGCGAGAGAGCGAGAGAGAGAAGGAGGGAACGAGCCGTCCGACCGGACTCTGGCTATACTACTGACGGAGCGTTTTTTCCTCTCTTTCTTTCTCTATTTCTTTTTTTTCTTCGTCATTTTTTTTTTTGTAATGGAAAGCCTAAGCCCTCTCGATGCATCCTGCCCTCTCTCTCGTTCTTTCGATCTCTACACACACACACACACACACACACACACACACACACACACACACACGTGTACACATAGATACGAAGAATTTCAGCCTGTATTTATTAGTCAAGGGAGAGATATCAAACTCCTCCTCGCTATAGCGACATAATCGACTCGTATAGTCGACACTCGATACACATATGGATATACACAGGGTGAATTTTGTAGGGTGTAACAGGCTTTGTTCTAAGGTAGATGGGGTTGTTACAAACAAAAGTTGCAAATATACATTAGGGATATTTTTAATAGTTTACGAGATATACATTTTTTAAGTTAGGTCAATCGTTGGGCCCGCCCACTTTCGCCTTAGCCGTAGAGATAGCACAGTGTAGGGAGTTACATTTTTGGGGCTGCAAAATTCAGAGCAGTCAATTTTATTTATTATATTATTACGCAATCATTTTTATTTCTCGGGCATTGACTGGTAGGGCTGGGAGTGGGAGGGGCCAACGATTCTCGGCGCGCTCTGATTGGACCGACTTTAAAACTTTATATCTCGTAAAGTATTGAACATATCCCCAATGTATATTTGCAACTTTTGTTTGTAATGATCCCATCTACCTTGTAATAAAGCCTGTGACACCTTAAGAAATTCACCCTGTATATGTGTAAGTATCGTTTATAATAGAGATATACGAAGCTTATATCGTACGTTTCTCGGACTTTGAGCTGTAAAACTCGAGGGAAACGATGGGCGTGCACCGTTCGCGAAGTACGAAACTTATATTCACTCTGTTTCTGTCTCGCGTCGATGCGAGGTCGCGAGAATTCTTGCTCGAGGGAAGAAAGCGAGATATGCCATGGGGGAAAAGAAGATAGAGGACGGAGTAAAAAAGAGAGAGAGAGAGGAAAAAAAATTAAAAACAAAACATCAATATCAGCGCGAGGGACGAGCTTCTCGGGCTTTTGATGGACATGGATATGCATAAGGTCTGTTGAATAAATTAGTAAGGGAGAGACAGTGATAGAAAGAGAGTAAAAGAGAGAGAGAGAGAGAGAGAAGCAAGCTGGAGCATGGCGAAAGCTCCTTCACCGTATCAGCGAAACACGATGTATAACATTCGCTTCGATTTCACGATGAGCCGCGAGAGATTCGTCGTGCATATTGCAAAGAATAAAAACCCGAATGAAAAACAAACAAGAAAAATTAACAAAATAAATAAATTAAATTAAATTTAAAAAAAAATACAAAATAAAACGAAACGCGAACCGATAAAGTGGATGAGCCCTGTTCTCATCGTCCGGTCTTTCAAACGATAATATGTTATCGATACGATTTCTCTATATCAAAATTCACTTCTTTCCATATCCACTTATCCCTTTGCCTCGCCACCCTATCAATAAATCCTACAGACAGGTTAACGAACCATCTCAGATATATGTATTCATATACATATATATACATAAATGCACCAATAGATGTTCCTTGCAAAACTACCCCTTCATTTATATATATTTATATCTAGAATTATATATATATATATTCTCTTCAATAACATATTTCTATATATATATATATTTCTGTAGCTATATATATGTAGAAATATATATATCTAGAATTTTATATATATATAGAAATATATTATTGAAGAGAATATATATATATATAATTCTAGATATAAATATATATATATATAAATGAAGGGGTAATTTGCAAGGAACATCTATTGGTTGGCTATATATATATATAGAAATATGTTATTGAAGAGAATATATATATATAATTCTAGATATATATATATATGTGTGTGTATGTGTGTGTGTGTGTGTGTATATGTATAAGACT
>OZ023258.1:5335478-5357754 GCA_964007305.1 Netelia melanura
ATATATATATATATAGACATGTATACGTTGAATATTTTTCGCAACACACAATTTTTCGTGTACGTACATGGATGTAATTCTTGTTTCATGACACATGGATTTTTAACGAAGCGACGGTTTTATTATTAATTATTATTATTATTATTGTTGTTATATTTCTTTTTTTATTTACAAAAATTAAATTACATTCGTCACAGTCACTCTCGCTCGTTTATCGGTAAGGAAAAACAAGAGAAACGTCGAATTCATCGAAACGTCGACGGAGGAGTTTTTTTTTGTTTTTTAAATTTCGCGCCAAATTTTTTTTTTTTTTTTTTTTTTTTTTTTTAATTATGAGCGACGTTGCGATCGTCAAATGTAAATCGCTACGTAGTAGAAGACATAAAAAAAAAGCATCAAACATATATACGCATTCACTCTCGCTCCTTTCCGTGTCCTGTAAATTTCCTTTTTCGTTTTTGGAGAATTTTTTTTTCTTTTTTTTTTTTTTTCGTAATATTTAATCGCGCCGAATCGTCGATCGCCGAAGAATACAAAAGTAAAGAAGAAAGAAAAAAAGGAACACGTGCGATCAATTATCGAATAATTTATTTCGCATTGCCGTGTACGTTTGTTATAAATTATTATCGCAAACAAAAAAAAAACGCATTCGAGACGTGCACGAGCAGACGTACGCTGCTTGTGCGATCTCAAAAGCGTTAACAAAAAAAAAAAAAAAACTTAAAGTTGAACAGGAAAAAAAACAATTTTTTTTTTTTTTCGAAATTTTCTAATTTTTCAAATTTCATCGTCCTCGTTCCGTTGCCACGGTTTACGAGGAGCCGAGGTTGCTCGTGGCCAGAGTTCACAATGTCCTACGAGCGTAGGCCTCGCTCGCAGGACATCCCGACTCGCCACGTTGCTGTCCTTTGGCTCACCTCGACCGTGACAGGACGTTCGGATTTTTCAAAAACAAAAAAATTAATTACTCAATCAATTAATTCATTTTATTCGCGCAATCGACGATTCGTCCGCGTTCGGTTTCATCTCGTATAACAATGAGATTCGTCTCAGCAATAAACAAAAATAAAAAAAAAATAAAAAAATAAACAAAGTTGGATCTGTTTAAAAAAAAAAAGAAAAGAAGGATAATTCAGTCAAAACGTAATGAATTATAATTGCTACATCCGACGATGATTTCCGGAATTATCGAGAACAATGCCCAAGGACCGCGCATAAATACTTGACGAAAATTTTCTCGCGATAAATTACGAGAATAGCGCGCGGGTGAAATCCCGGATGGACATCTGAACGATTATTACAAAATCATGATTATTGAGAATCGCGTCCGAAGCCGCGCGAACTTGAGTGGCACATCCGGTGAATTCTCTCGGCCGATATTTGCAATTCCACGTGCCAATAATTATGTCTCCTCGGGTTGATTATAACGTCACAATTTCGGACCGGAGGGGAACGATTTATAACTCGAATTTTCTCCTCGTTTTGCGCTCTTTTTCCATTCTTCATTCTTTTTCACGTCGCGATACAATCGAGTTCGCCAAATTGACACGGCTAATGAAAAACAAAACAAAAAATCTTCCCAAACAGATCCAACCTTCGTACATCTTTCCATTTTTTTTTTCCTGTTTTTCTCTATTTCGTTTTCGTGAAAAAACTTTTGTAAAAACGACGGAATGAAAAAAAAAAGTCCCATCATGCAAAAATCCCCAAAAAAAAAATGCACTTTTGCCCGAAAAAATAATTCAATTAAACTCTCCTAATTTGTCTTTCGATTTGTGAAAGAATTGTTTTTGTTAATTTTGATTTAATTTTTTGAGTTTTTTTTTTTATTTGTTCTTTTTTTTTTTTAATTTTTCCAAATTCTCTTTTCATTTTATTCGAATACAAAAAGTCAAACATGAAATTCACAGACACGGTATATGAGATATCCCATGCACGCTCGCTGTACCTTGTATGAATCGTATATAAATACATTGATAGCCTCTATTATATCTCGCATACAAAAAGTAATTTGCTGCTATTGCTGATGCTGCTTATATATCTATATACGTAAGCTTTAGAGTAACGAGAAAAAGAGAGAGGGTGAGAGAGTGAGAGAATGAGAGCCGAGAGAATGAAGAGACGAGAGAAAAAGAGAAAAAGAGAAAAAGAAAAAATCAAAAAAAAAAAAAAAGTACAAGCGTTACAAAAAAAAAAACAAAAAAAATCAAAAAACAAAAAAAAACATGTTCGGAGGCATTTTATTGAGAAGCTTCACGAAATTCCGGACGTCGCTCACTCCGGACTCGTCTTACTACCACGGTAGACACACTCTAAATTCGAAACCTCGTAATTTTCGTATAATTAAAACAAAAGAAAAAAAATCACGAAAAACAAAAAAAAAAAAAAATGAAAAAATTCATACATTCACGACCGAGGCGACACGATTTGATCGTGTCGTTCGAACGATGTAGCGTGCGGATTAACGCGAGGTGCTTTCCATCAAAATCACATTAATCGAAAATCGTTCCTATTTCAACAAATTTTCTTATCCAACAAATCCAACAAAAAAAAAAATTAAATAAATTCCATAAACAAATTCACTTTTTGAAAAAAAAAGAAAATATACGAACGATTTTCGTCGCCATTCGGGCAAAGGCTCGCTCGGTTCTCACGAGTGTAGCCAGTCTTCCATATTTACGTTTGATATTAATAAACGAATCAGTCCAAGAGAATTATAAACGAAAACAAACAAAAAAAAAAAAAAAACGAAAAAACCGAGAGAGAGAGAGAGAAAAAAAGAATAGTGAAAGAAAACGGAACTGTAAGGGGTCAGCGTCCTGGTGGCACGGAGCTATATAGGCGTATTCATGATTAACCCTAGAAGCCCTACCAGCGCCCTCCAGCACACACGTTATTTTTTTCGTCCACCCTCGATGACTCGACCGATGCTCGCACGTGCTATATTATACATATTGTATTATATCCATATATATATATATATATATAACGCTGTGGATATAATACATATATGTATAATATATATATATATAACGCTATGGATATAATACATATATATGTATTATATATATATATATATTATACATATGGATATAATACATATATGTATAATATATATATATATATAATACATATATGTATTATATCCATAGCGTTATATATATATATATATATATATATATATATATATATATATATATATATGGATATAATATATATACGTATAATATATATGTGGATATAATACATATATGTATTATATCCATAGCGTTATATATATATATGTATATATATAAGCGTTATATCTATATATATATATATCGCTCGAAAGAAGTCTCGACTTTCGGTTGGCGAACGTTGGCTGTGTTCTCACTTTACGGACTTCCGCGACGGTTCTGGGGATGTCACCACGACTCTCACCAGCATTAATTTCACGTTATGTGTGTGCGCGTGCGCTGGGCAGGCCGCTGGTAAAACGTACGTTGGGTTCGATCCGACCATAGCGAACGTTATGGACGAAAGATTAATTTTATTTTCTAATGTTTTTGTTGTTGTTGTTGTTGACTTCTTCTTCTTCTTGTTCTTTGTTTCTCAAGGCACCCCGATAAAGTTTTTCGCAAATTGTTAATGGCAATGTTTATACAATGTTGGAGATCAGAGGGAAAATAGGAATTGGTTGAGAATAATTAGAGAGAAATAAATTTTTGAGTCGATTTAAAAAAAAAAAAGGAATAATAATAATAATAATAATGAAAGATTGTATATATTGGCTATTTTGGATATTACGTTGTTTCTGGAAGACTCGACTACCTTTACGATGAGACTCGCAAACGTCGATGTATTTCAAGACGGTTGGAACGAAAGAAATAAATAATCTCGTCTGGCAGTCGAGAGCAAAAATAAACAAAAATATTGATTTGTGAAAAAAAAAAAAAGATTGGTAAATATATTAATTTCTTTTTTTGTTCGACAGATGAAAGTGTAGAATTAAGGAATCGATTGGACGATGAGCGTGTAACGACGAATTGCGTTAATAAAGTTTGTTATCGAATTGGCATTATTTATCCATAAATCGAAAATTTTTTGTTTTTATTTTGAAAAAAAAAAGAAAAGAAAAATTGGTATTACGAATTGGCATATATATGTGTTTAAGATAATATTAATTTACGATGAATTCTGCGACAAATTTTAGATACGAATTTTTCTACAAATTTGTCGAATCGAATGTTTTTTTTTTTTTTTTTTATATAAAAATTGTTCGATCAAAATTTGGCAAAAATTCAAATTTTTCTTCGTTTTATTTTTATTTCTTTTGTTTTTTCTCGAATTTCATTGGAAATTGTACACCGAAATAATAAAATGGAGAGAGACTACACAGAGGGCTAGAGAACGAGAGAGAGAGAGAGAGAGAGAGAGAGAGCGCGTGATAGAGAGAAAGAAAGGGTGAGAAAGAGGGAAAGGGAAGAGATTGAACAAGAGACGATTGAAATACATCGACGAATTTTATTGTTTCGCCGAACGTGCCATTGTCTCCGTGGCACAACCAAGTTTCTCTCGTGCTCGAAGAGAATCTGTGGCCACTCGTTTCCTTTGGTGAGATATTAAAACAAAAAAAAAACAAACGGAAGGAATGAAAAAAACGAAACGAAACAAAAAAAAACAGACAAATAAAACGTAACAAAAAAAACAATGTTTTTCTTGTCTTTTATATCGAAAAATACATTTTCAAAATTTTCCAATTTCTCAATAAAACGCCACCGGGCTCGAGTGTAGATGCATGGCCGTATGACAAGAGAGAGAGAGAAGAAAAATACGAGACAAAAAGTGGGAGAGAGAAGGGGAAAGTCCTCGATGATTGATTTTTTTTTAATGGCAATTTTTTTTTTTTTTTTTTTTTTTTAAATATTATCCCCGGCTATCTGCGTCTTCGGGTCAGTTTAGCGGCGTCGAGAGCCTCGGAACGACATTGCGTTGGAATCACGATTCGGCCGCAAAAAGCAAACAAACAAAAAAAACCAAAAACTACAATAAAGCGCTAAAAAAAAAAACAAAAACCAAAAAAAAAAAAAACCGTGCACCGAAAACAATTCGAAACGAAACGACGTCAGTGCGCAGAAAAAAACGACGCGAAGACGTACACGGGGAGAAAAAAAAAAACAAAAATTATTTATTTACCTTTAACGCTGACAAACATTGACGAAAATTCGTGGAAAAAAAATTGTTTTTTTTTTTTTTTTCAATTTTTAGCAAATGAACGCTTCAATAAAAATTTTCTTATTTTTCCATTCGTACGAATTCGCAAATGTTTTTGGCGTTACGAGAAAAAAAAAAAAAAAAAAAAAAGTGAAAAAAAAGTGAGAAAAAAAAAAATAATTATGCTGTCTTACCAACGTGAGCATCTTGTTGCGATCTGACCCCGCCCCCTGGCAGAAATTCCCCATGCCTGTCTACCCCGGATTGAATTAAACCCGATATACATATAGATATATGTATATGTATATTAGCTATATTGATTGACTCGAAATCCCGTCGCAGATATTCGTACTATTATTATGATATTGCATATATATATATATACATTTATATATATACATACATACTATACTATATGAACTATACACTAGATTAATATATAATAATAATAAAACCCATAGACCCTCTCGCCCTCCACCCAGCCCCCCAGTACTCTTAGAACAAGCCCTGTAAAACAAAAGCATGCGTACATACTATATACCATATACATATATATATATATATATATATATGTGTGTGTTTGTATATATGTGTATATATATGTATATATATGTATATATACGATTTACTCGCCAATAATGTTTCTCACACTCTTCAACGATATATATATATACCATGTGACCAATGACTCATGAAACAACAACACCAAAAAATCGTCGATGACTCGAGAACAGAGTGGAGGAAAATCAAATTGTCGAAATTTGAATTGGTTGAAAAAAAAAATATGAAAAAATATTGGTTTTATTGGATCGAGGCTAATTTGATTATCAGGGAATTGAATGAATTATGATCGAAGTTTGGGTATTGATTTATTTTTAGTTGGGGAAAAATTGTTTATTTTTCTAGTTTGTTTGGAATAAAAATGAAATTTTGAATCGTTGGAATTAAGTTAATTGCGATCGAAGTTTGCAGTTTGGGTAAATTAATTTGGTTGAATTGTTTTTATTGAGGGAAGAATAATTTATTTCTAGTTTGTATCGAATAAAAATCAATTTTTATTCGTGTAAATTTTGAATCGAATTTTGAATTAATTATGATCGAAGCTTGCAGTGCGATTGAATTATTTGCGCTCGATGAAAAATAATTTATTTCTCGTTTGCTTCGAATAAAGATCAATTTTAGTAATTTAAATTTTGTCTCGATCGTATCGAAGGAATCGATATTGTTCATTTCTTTTTCACGAGATTATAATTTCATTTGAAACCTCGATCTCGATTCGCGAATATACTTGAAATATCACTATCATCGTCGTTATACGATTATCTCGCTCGCAAAACCAACAAAATAACGACGCGAGGCAAAAATCAAGATTAGAAAACGTGAACAAAAAAATTTTTAAATCGTCTCAAGGGAAAATCGGGTCAGGCAAAGTCGCAAGGGTCGCGTAAAAAAGACGATTTTATTTTTTGTCTCATTATTATAAATACAAAAATAATTTTTTCCAATTTTTCAATATTTTCCTCGTCATTATTATTATTTATTTGTTTAATCCGCAACGACGTATACGCGTAACGCGAATGGCAATTTGAAAAACGTGACGGTCGCTCGTGACTCGTACCCTTATTTTTTTTTTTTTTTCGCCGGAACACGGGCCAGCGAGAGAGAGAGATAGACAGAAGCCTGCGCAATCGTTTTTGAGTTATTCTAAACAGTGTAGCGCGCGGCTGTTTCCACGATCGAACGAAATCTCCTCTTTCAACCCTTCACTTTCCTCCCCCTCGATCCTCTCTACCAACCCCACGTTTCTCATCGTTCTGGGCTAAAGAAAATCTCGGTTACCTGACCTATGCCAGAGTGCCCTCCCCCCTCCCCCTTCACCCTCTCCTCCCCCCTCCTCCTCCCTCCTCCTCCTTCTCCTCTTATTTCTCACCCTTTCCACAACCGACTCGTGACAAACACGTTTTTGATGTTTCGCTATACGAGCCGAACGAAACGAGTGACGACGTCGTCGGGCATATTTCGAAAACGTTTTTGGACCCAACGTTTTATATACGTCCATCGAGAAACGTAAGTTTGATCGAATCTATTTTTAAAAGAAAAATTCCTGGACGGGAGACATCCCTAGGGATATAATTAATTTTATTCGAATGTTTTCCTGGATTAAATCCGTTTTCTTTTTTTTTAAATTTTGTATAAACGTTAACAAGTTTGATTTGTAGTTTAATTGATTTATAAAACTTGAAATTGTTTTTGAAAAAGGACGTCACTAGGGATATAATTAGTTTTATTTGAATCTTTTGCCAAAGGAAATTTGTTTTTTGTTTTAGATTCGATGTAAATATTAAAAAGTTTGGTTTCTAAAACTTGAAATTATTTTGGAAAAGAATTTTTTATTATTTTTTTTTGTTTTTTTCAAAATTTTGGGTAAAACTGTAAATTGTTATGATACATTTTTGGATCGAGAGGACGGAAATCGTCATCGCGAACTTGGACTGTCGTCCAATTTTTCATTTTTCGTAATCGAATCTATTTTTGAAAGAAAAATTTCTAAAAGCGAGATATAACTACAGATATAATTATTTTTATTCGAATCTTTACCCGGACTAAATTCATTTTTTTTAATTCAAACCAAATGTTAAAAAGCTTGATTCATAAAACTCAAAATTATTTAGAATTTTTTTTTTTTTTAATCTTTTAGCTAAAACGATAAATTGTTATGATACATTTTTGGACCAAAAGGATGGAAATCGTCGTCACGGACTCCTCCAATTTTTCATTTTTCATAATCGAATCTATTTTCAAAAGAAAAGTTTCTCGAAGCGAGACGTCACTACGGATATAATTATTTTTATTTCAATCTTTTCCCAGACTAAATTCATTTTTTTTAGTTCGATCCAAATAAAAAGTTCGATCCAAATGTTAAAATTTATAAAACTCAAAATTATTTAGAAAAAAAAATATTTTTTTTTTGAGTTCTTTTCAATCTCTTTGCTAAAAATATAAATTGTTATGATACATTTTTGGATCGAGAGGACGGAAATCGTTGTCGCGAGAGGACGGAAATCGTTGTTGGATTGTCGCCCAATTTTCCATTTTTCATATTTTCGAAAGAAAAATTTCTCAAAGCGAGACATAACGACTAATATAATTATTTTTATTCGAATCTTTTCCCGAAGTAAATTCATGTTTTTTAGTCCGATCCAAATGTTCAAAACTTGATTCATAAAACTCAAAATTATTTAGAAAAAAAAATTTTTTTTTTGTTTCTTTTCAATCTTTTTGCCAAAACAATAAATTATTGATGCATTTTTTGACCGAAAGGATGGAATCCATCATCGCGAACTTGCACTCTCGTCCAATTTTTAATTTTTCATAATCGAATCTATTTTCAAAAGAAAAATTTCTAAAAGCGAAACATCACTACGAATATAATTATTTTTATTCGAATCTTTTCCCGGACAAAATTAATTGTTTTTAATTCGATCCAAATGTTAAAAAGCTTGATTCATAAAACTCAAAACTATTTAGAAAAAAAAAAAAAAAAAATTTCTAATTCTTTTCAACCTTTTCGTTATAACTAAAAATTGTTATGATACATTTTTGTTCCTAGAGGACGGAAATCGTCGTCGCGGACTTGGACTCCCGTCCAATTTTTCATTTTTAGCCCCCTCCTCTATCTCCCTCGTTTGTTTCTCATCCTTTTTTTTCCATTCATTTTCCCGTCGTCCAGCACTCTACTCGTGTATAAATGCGCTTCAATTTCCATCGGGTTACCAGGGAAACGAGTACGGCATGCGAGAAAGAGAGATAGAAGGGTGAACAGTGAGGGGAAGGGGAGGGGGGGGGGGGCGAGAGGTTTGAGCGCCTTTATAGTCAGTAATCGTCGCGCAATACGAATCGGTGGCGAATGACACTCGATTTACGGGCTTGCAGAAACGAAAAGTAGAGAGAGAAAAAAAAAGAAACATCGAAAAACGCTATCGCCTCCGATACTGTCGTTGCTCTTGTCGGCGGGAACGTGAAAAGAGGATCGCGTCGTTTAACGTCGTCGCTCGTCGACGACGTCGGGAAAACGATAGTCGAAAGAAATTAATCGGCTTCGTTGGTCCCGATCGCTCTTTTTTCCTTTCAACGACGATTATTATACATTCCTTCTTAATCGACGATCAAAGAAGAAAAAACAAACGAAAAAAAAAAAAAAAAAAAAAAACACCACACCGCATGATCAACTACACACGAACAATTAAAATTACAAATCGTTACGTTTCGATAAACGATCGTCGCATTCGAAAAAGAAAAAAAAGAAAAACAGGAAAATGGAAATTAACAAAATATTCGATCGAGATCGAGAATATTTAATCAAATTGTTAATTGATAATAAAATTAATTTTGTTGATTTTGTAAAAATCAAATAATTTGTATAAATTCATTTCTTTTTCGATGCCACGACGATTTTTTGAAATCTTAACGATTTTTTCTACTCGCTTTTCCTCGTCTACGCCAACAATATATATATATATATATTCTTTTGCAACAATACCATATAAACATTTATAAACAACGAACGAAACATAAACAACGATATACGAAACTCCATAGCTCGGCCCGACCCCTTGTAACAACCCTTTAGTTGGAAATGTTTGATGACTGTAGTTCCAAGTTCGAATTAATTTTAATGCAAATTTATCAGTTATAATTATATAATGGACTGTACATGTTATGTTCTTAATGTGTATACGTATCTAATTAACGATTAAGTGAAAGTTGAACGCGAGTGGGGATAAAAAATAATGGAAAGAAAGATTTTATTTCGAAACACGACGTGTTGGAAGAAAGAGACACGTCGCAGTCCTCGAATGTCCAGTCGTTCGTCGATAACTCACATGATTTTTCTTTTTTCTGTTTCCAGCTGCACAGATTCCACAACGAGGAAGTAAGTACCAGGCGAGACTCTCGTCTCTGCTATTAAAATTTTTTTTTTTTATCACGACTCTGATTACACGATCAAATTTTTTAATCGATTAGAAAATAAAGAAATGAGAGAAAAAAAGTTTTTTTTTTTTTTTTTTTTTTTTTTTTTTTTGATAAAGTAGCGATATTTGATTCGTTGATTAAGGGGAATTTTGTTTAGAGAGTTAAATTTTTTTTGTGAAAAATTGGTTGAGATCACGGCTTGGTCTAGAGAATTCGTTGATAAGAACAATTGTTGTGAAATTTGAACGATGTTTTTAATAATAACGATCTGTAATTTGCAGCATGCAAGAGGAAAGACGAGATGGCGAGTCAGGCAGAACACCAACAGCCCGCCCCCAAGAAACCACGACTGGTTTTCACAGACCTTCAGCGCCGTACTCTACAGGCTATTTTTAAAGTGAGTACAATTTTGTTCTACGATATTTTGTAATTCGTGTTAAGTCGGAAAAAATCGTGAAATTAAATTACGAGGTAAATTCATAACGTTGATAAATAGCTCGAAATTCGATAAAATTATCTAAAAGTCGGGTGAAATTAACCCAGTTTACTGTCAAACGGGATTTGTTTGAACAGGTTATTGAAAGTTTTTTGTGGGTTACTGTTTTTTAATATTCGAAATTTTTATTTTGTTCGCTCCAATAGGAAAATGTGTTTTTTTTTTAAGTTGAAATTTATCAAAAGGTCAAGGCGCATCAATGGAATACGATTTATATCGAAGTTTCGAGGTATAATGGTTATTTTTAATATCATTTTGATAACAAATTTATTGTTTTATGAATTTTACGTAGAAATAAATGAAAAACAACGGTTTTTTTAATTTTTAAATTGTCATTTTTAGGAAAAATTAGGAAAATGTGAATATTTATGTAAATTGCAGTATATCGAGATTATAATGGAGATATTCTTGTTGTACGGGAAATTTGCGATTGACATAGGCTCTTAGAGGTTGGGAAAGGGTTGAAATTCACCGGAATGGAATATGGCCAATTTCGATGGGTTTTGCCAAACGTCGAAAAATCGACTTTTCACGATGCTGTATCTCCATTCTCGTTCGTCCGACAGAAAATTGCTCTAATAACTTTATGAAGAACACACCAAAATCTCGCGAACAAGCCCGGCAACATGCGGATAGCTCAATTTTTGTGGTCGGGGCGATTCTTTGAAAATCGCGATTTTCATGGCCCACAGGAAGAAGGAATCTGCAAAAAAAACGCCTAGGCGATGGGGCCAACATTTTGTTTGCTCCAAAACCTCTTTATTTCATCATATTCGCATTCCACGGAAAATTTCCTATTCCGAAATGACGTAACAAAAGCTTTTTGGACGAAAAAAAAATGTCGACCCCTTCGAACCGCCCAAAGTCTCGGAAGAAAAATCCGAATATTCAAAAATACTTAGTTGGAGAGTTGCGAAATCGGAAATTTGTCACTGATTAAGATTATCGCGTAAATTTGATCGAGATCTCAAAAATTCTAGGAGAAAAATGCAAAAAACCCAAAATAACGATTTCCCCACTTAAAATCCACAAAACCTGGAAATTCTGAAATGAAACCGTGATTTTCTTGTTGTGCGGGAAATTTTCGATCGACATATGCCTGTAGAGCTCGAGAAAGAATTAAAATTCACCGGAATGGAATATGGTTAATTTCGATGGATATTGCCAAACGTCGAAAAATCGACTTTTCACGATGCTGTATCTCCGTTCTCGTTCATCCCACAGAAAATTGGACTAATAACTTTATGAAGAACACACCAAAATCTCGCGAACAAGCCCGGGAACATGCAGATAGCTCAATTTTTGTGTCCGTGGCGTCATTTTGAAAATCGCAATTTTCAGGACCCACAGGACTGCAAAAAAACGCCTAGGCCATGGGGCCAAATTTTTTTTGCTCCAAAACTCCTTTATTTCATCATATTCGCATTCCACGGGAAATTTCCGATTCCGAAATGACCCAACAAAGTCCTTTCGGACGAAACAAAAATTTGACCCCCCCTGAACCCCCGAAAGTCCTAAAAGTAAAATCGGCAATCGGTACCTTGCGAAGGTCAAAATTTTTTTTCCTCCCAAAAGGTTTCAATTATAGGTTACGGAATCGGAAATTTCCCGCACGACTCGAATATCCCCATTATAATCACGATCCATTACAATTTACAAAAATATTCCACCTTTTCACCACGAAATCCTTCAAACCATATTCTAGCGCTCTGTTGAACCTCAAACTGTCAAACTTACCCATAATCTCAATATACCCCCGCCCCTCCGTACATAACATTATCAAAAATAAATTTATTCAAAAAACAATCAAAAAAAAAAAAAAATAATAAATTTCCGATCAAAATTCAAAATTGTTTCTTTTGCCGAAAAAATCGTCACATTTGATGACCACGCGGTAAAAACAGAAATGTCGACGTTGGTCAAACCCCCAAATATTGAAAAAAAAAAAATATACTAGGTATACAAAATAAATTATCTCCAGGTTTGAAAACACAGGGTGGGTTTTTTTTTGTTAATTTTCCTTGAGTGCGTTGACGAGGGAGGGAACTATCTTTTTTGTCACGCGATCACCCGTTCTTCCTTTCGCCTCGTAGCGAAACGCCGAAAATTTAATTTTTTTTAATCACGTTCGTTGTATTCGGTTGGCTCCCCCTTTAATGATCTCTCGCTGACGCGTAATGACGTTAAAGCTCGCACGTACCCCCCGGGATATGAGAGAGAGTTGCGCGCGAGACGTAGAAATTCACATCGGACAAACGCACTCGTCGGTCGCTCTCGATGCGTCGTCAGAAATTCTATTCACCTGTTGCTTTCAGGCTGCACGCCACTCACGTGAACAATGTTAAGCTATGCAACACTCGAATCGGGAGTCTGTACGCCGTTTATCTATACGTATACATGTCAGAATCGTACGAAACGGTCCAGGAGCATTCGAATCCCTTTCAAACTTGTTTGATACCCGTTGATCCTACGAGCTCTATAATTTTCACGATAGCAACATTCTATCAGTCAAATTTCAATTGATTTATTATTGACGACAAATTTTTTACAAAGAATGATATCAATAATTATCCTAACAATAATCATAAATTCAATATTTTATGATGAAGATTATTATTATTATTATTATTATTATTATCAGTATTCGACATTCTCAATATTTTTACTATTGGAAATCGCTTATTTTATTATTATTATTATTATTATTGCTATTATTATTGTTAATATAATTACGACTAAAAAATGGCGGAGGGTTAGGAGCATTTGAATCCCTTTCAAACTTGTTTGATACCCAGTGATCTACGATCTCTATAATTTTTATGATAGCAACATTCTATCAGTCAAATTTCAATTGCTTTATTATTGACGACAAATTTTTTAAAAAGAATGAAATCAATAATTGTTCTAACAATAATCATAAATTCAATATTTTATGACGATTATTATTATTATTATTATCGGTATTTGATATTTTCAATATTTTTACTATTGGAAATCGCTTGTTTTATTATTATTATTATTATTATTATTATTATTGCTATTATTATTGTTAATATAATTACGACTAAAAAATGGCGGAGGGTTAGGAGCATTTGAATCCCTTTCAAACTTGTTTGATACCCGTTGATCCTACGAGCTCTATAATTTTCACGAAAGCAACATTCTATCAGTCAAATTTCAATTGATTTATTATTGACGACAAATTGTTTACAAAGAATGAAAATAATAATTGTACTAACAATAATCATAAATGCAATATTTTATAATGATTATTATTATTATTATTATTATCGGTATTCGACATTCTCAATATTTTTACCATTGGAAATCGCTTATTTTATTATTATTATTATTATTATTGCTATTATTATTATTAATATTATTACAACTAAAAAATTGTGGAGGGTCCAGGAACATTTGAATCCTTTTCAAACTTGTTCGATACTCGTTGATCTACGATCTCTATAATTTTCACAATAGCAACATTCTATCAGTCAAATTTCAATTCATTTATTATTGATGACACATTTTTTAAAAAGACTGAAAATAATAATTATATTAACAATAATCATAAACACAATATTTCATTATGATTATTATTATTATTTTCTGTATTCGACATTCTCAATATGTTTACTATTGGGAAATTGCTTATTTTATTATAATTATTATTGCTATTATTATTATTAATATTATTAACGCTAAAAAAAATTCGAAATACAAGAATATGGGCAGCAAACTGTCTAATTATTTTAAGAAAATTACTTTCCACGCAATTATTTTGAATTTTACCCAGTAGTAAAAAGTTACTAGATGACCTTCGAAGGTCAAAATCTGAGTGCGCCAGATTCATATTATCGATTCGAAATAAAAAATTTTCCAGACTAAAAATCAAGCTAATCTTCGCGTGAGTGAGTCATCGCGTTGCCATGTATACTTGTAGGATACAATATATGTGTGTACGCGTAATGGACGATGTCTGACTCAACGGACGACCATTACTACTGCCTGACGACCAATTCCGCAAGCACTGTGACCGACGTGTCCACCGACACGCAATGCTCTCGGGTCCTCTACGTCGTGAAAGGGGTCGAACCGTAAAAACAAAAAAAAAATACAAAAAAAAATCTTGACGTACCCCACTCGGACATTTAAACACTTAATCCCATTCGCCTCGGAATTATTTCGTTTCTATCAACTATCAACTCGACAGAAATTCACTGTTATTTCGATAATTACTTTTGGATGAATTTTTCATCGGACGAAAATTAATTAGTTTATTTTTATTTAAATTAAATAAATAAATAATTGATGAAATTAAATTTTTTATTTCTTTTAAATATCATTAGGAATTATTTCGTTCCTATCAACTATCAACTGGACAGAAATTCACTGTTATTTCGATAATTACTTTTGGATGAATTTTTCATCGGACGAAAATTAATTAGTTTATTTTTATTTAAATTAAATAAATAAATAATTGATGAAATTAAATTTTTTATTTCTTTTAAATATTATTAGGAATTATTTCGTTCCTATCAACTATCAACTCTACAGAAATTCACTGTTATCTCGATAATTACTTTTGGATGAATTTTTCATCGGACGAAAATTAATTAGTTTATTTTTATTTAAATTAAATAAATAAATAATTGATGAAATTAAATTTTTTATTTCTTTGATAATTTTTCGTAAAAAGAATATTTTTATAATAAATCAGGCTTGATTCGAATCGAACGAAGATTAATTAGCTTATTTAAAAAAATAATTAAATAAATAAAAACTCTGAAGAAGCAAGTTTTGAATATTTTGGCCAATTTTTTGTAAAAATATTTTTTAATTATAAATTATATCTGACTCTAATCGAACGAAGATTAATTAGCTCATTTAACAAAAATTGAATGAATAAATAAAAACTCTGACAAACTAAATTTTGAATTTTTTGGACAATTTTTCATAAAAACATTTTTTTATAATAAATTATGCTAGACTCTAATCGACCGAAGATTAATTAGTTCGTTTAACAAAAATTAAATAAATAAATAAAAACTCTGACAAAATTAATTTTCTTTTTTTTGCACAATTTTTCATAAAAACATTTTTTTATAAACAATTACGCCTGACTCTAATCGAACGAAGATTAATTAGCTCATTTAATAAACATTAAATAAATAAAAACTCTACCAAACAAACTTTTCAATATTTTGGACAATTTTTCATAAAAGATATATTTTGGTACAATAAATAATACTCGAATCAAACATAATTTCTCCTCGAATAATCGACGTCCAAAAACTCTTTTTTATACATAAAACTTATCGACTTCGATCGCGTCCGTGATTTAATTTCGATCGGGAATCCACGAGTCGCGAGTTAACGTTTGTTCCTCTCCCTTAATGAAGACTCCCCCATTCTTGTCGGAAGACAATAGTCAAAGGTATGCGAATCGAGCTTACAACACGCGTCCTCGAGTCGAGCGTCTTCTCTCTCCCCTCTTCTACACCTGTGACGGTCGTAGGGGAAGAGGAGCGAGTAGTCCGGCTCTATCGATCGACTCTTGAATAATTTCGTGAGAAGCTCTTTACCCAACGATGCACATTTCAGTTACCGATTGTACGTGCACTTGAAGAAAACCCCTCGCGACGACGACGATGTGTGCTTTCTCTATCTTTCGATCTGTGCGAAATCCTCTCCCCACCTCGTCCCTCCCTTCTTCGACTCCTCCCTCTCGTGCCGGTTTCGAATCGGGCTGGCCCGCGCGAGTATCATCTCTCGATTCGCCTCATTACTATTCAACGTAACCCAGATCGAAATAGGAGCGAGCCCCCACGACCCCTTCTCTCTTTCTTTTTACTTCTTTTTCTCCATTTTAACATTTTTTTTCCCCCCATACTCGATCGAATTGAGTGGCTCAAAATAATCACGTGAAACATTAATATCGCGCAAAAACGATAAATTATCAATTATCCAAATTTTCTTTGGTCATTTTTCAAAGGGGAATGAGTTATCGAAAAGCTTGGATTTTCAATTTCTCGCACGCTTCGTTTGGCTCGTGTGGTCTCTTTTTGATTGATTAAGCTTCTATAAATCTTTTCAATTAAATACAATTGATAATTTCAATAATTTTCTATACGTCGATAGCGATTTTTTAAGATTTCGTCAGATCTTGAAATTTATGATAATTACACGAATAAATACAAATTTCCATTCTTCTATTCATCGACAAGTGAATTTTTCCATTTTTTATTCATCGAAAGTAGAAGACTCTTGATTCCATGAAAATGGAACTGTGGAATTTTGTATATGATAAAAACATGAAATCATGCAATGCATCAAGAATAATTACAAAAATTGATAATTTCAATAATTTTCTATACGTCGATAGGGATTTTTTAAGATTTCGTCAAATATTGAAATTTATTACAATTATACGAATAAATACAAATTTCCATTCTTCTATTCATCGACAAGTGAATTTTTCCATTTTTTATTCATCGAAAGTAGAAGACTCTTGATTCCATGAAAATAGAACTGTGGAATTTTGTATATGATAAAAACATGAAATCATGCAATGCATCAAGAATAATTTTAAAAATTGATAATTTCGATAATTTTCTATACGTCGATGGCGATTTTTTAAGATTTCGTCAGATATTGAAATTTATGACAATTATACGAATAAATGCAAATTTCCATTTTTCCGTTCATCGACGAGTGAATTTTTCCATTTTTTATTCATCGAAAGTAGAAGACTTGATTCCATGAAAATAGAACTGTGGAATTTTGTATATGATAAAAACATGAAATCATGCAATGCATCAAGAATAATTAAAAAAATTGATAATTTCAATAATTTTCTATACGTCGATGGCGATTTTTTAAGATTTCGTCAGATATTGAAATTTATGACAATTATACGAATAAATACAAATTTCCATTTTTTTATTCATCGACAAGTGAATTTTTCCATCTTTTATTCATCGAAAGTAGAAGACTCTTGATTCCATGAAAATAGAACTGTGGAATTTTGTATATGATAAAAACATGAAATCATGCAATGCATCAAGAATAATTTAAAAAATTGATAATTTCAATAATTTTCTATACGTCGATAGGGATTTTTTAAGATTTCGTCAAATATTTAAATTTATGACAATTATACAAATAAATATAAATTTCCATTTTTCTATTCATCGACAAGTGAATTTTTCCATTTTTTATTCATCGAAAGTAGAAGACTCTTGATTCCATGAAAATAGAACTGTGGAATTTTGTATATGATAAAAACATGAAATCATGCAATGCATCAAGAATAATTACAAAAATTGATAATTTCAATAATTTTCTATACGTCGATAGCGATTTTTTAAGATTTCGTCAGATATTGAAATTTATGACAATTACACGAATAAATGCAAATTTCCATTTTTCTATTCATCGACAAGTGAATTTTTCCATTTTTTATTCATCGAAAGTAGAAGACTCTTCCATGAAAATAGAACTGTGGAATTTTGTATATGATAAAAACATGAAATCATGCAATGCATCAAGAATAATTTTAAAAATTGATAATTTCAATAATTTTCTATACGTCGATAGGGATTTTTTAAGATTTCGTCAAATATTTAAATTTATGACAATTATACAAATAAATATAAATTTCCATTTTTCTATTCATCGACAAGTGAATTTTTCCATTTTTTATTCATCGAAAGTAGAAGACTCTTGATTCCATGAAAATAGAACTGTGGAATTTTGTATATGATAAAAACATGAAATCATGCAATGCATCAAGAATAATTACAAAAATTGATAATTTCAATAATTTTCTATACGTCGATAGGGATTTTTTAAGATTTCGTCAGATATTGAAATTTATGACAATTACACGAATAAATGCAAATTTCCATTTTTCTATTCATCGACAAGTGGATTTTTCCATTTTTTATTCATCGAAAGTAGAAGACTCTTCCATGAAAATAGAACTGTGGAATTTTGTATATGATAAAAACATAAAATCATGCAATGCATCAAGAATAATTAAAAAAATTGATAATTTCAATAATTTTCTATACGTCGATAGCGATTTTTTAAGATTTCGTCAGATATTGAAATTTATGACAATTATACGAATAAATGCAAATTTCCATTTTTCTATTCATCGACAAGTGAATTTTTCCATTTTTTATTCATCGAAAGTAGAAGACTCTTCCATGAAAATAGAACTGTGGAATTTTGTATATGATAAAAACATGAAATCATGCAATGCATCAAGAATAATAAAAAAATTTGTTTTTTCCTTCTGCCAACAGGAGACGAAAAGGCCGTCGAAGGAGATGCAGGTGACAATCGCACGACAGTTGGGCCTCGAGCCAACGACAGTCGGTAACTTCTTCATGAACGCACGACGACGATCTATGGACAAGTGGAAAGACGAAGATCCGAAGAATCAAGCAGTTGACGAGGGACAGTTATCACCGAGCCTCGGTATAAGTCCGCGCCAAGCGACCGACGTTTTGTGACATACGTCCGACCACGAGGAATATCACGACGAGTCACCCGAGGAAGATCTTCCTTTCTCGTAAACGGTGTTTTTAATTTAAAAAAAAAACACACACAAAAATATTCTTTCGTCGGATCGTCGAACAATCCATTCGTCCACGAGTTGCATTGATCGTATTTCCAAAAACAAAGAACCTATCCATCGCTTTCGAAAGACGCAAGAGAATTGCACATCGAGCCGACAGCAAGCAAAGCGAGAAAACTTTTCGCGCGAGGCCTTAAATTTCAGGTTTTTTACACGTTTGTCGATTGACGAGAGAGATAGGGAAAAAAACGAAACAAAATTGCAATAATAAGAAAACAAAGAAACGAAACAAATGTTAATTGACCGTTCGCGTGCTGCTGTCGTGCGATCGATGAAGAATTCGAGAAAGGATTAACGAATGAAAGGGAAATTGTTCGGAGCGATGGAATTCGATGGTCGATCAATGTTTTCTCAAAGCTGCCACGAAAATTACTCTCCAATCGATCTCTCGAACTTTGTCGATAAAACAGCTGTAACTGTAACTGTTTTCTCGATTATTATCGCAATGTTTTAGATTAGGTGCCATAATTTTGCCATAGTAAGATGTAAGTTTTAATCGTGACGCGACGATTCGACTCGTGACGAATTGTTTTCCATACCCGTACCGTGTTCTAGTCCTTATGCAGCTCGGTTATTTTTGTTAGTTTCGTCGACGATAGCCTCGTTTTATCAGAGCGTCTCAACGACCACGGTTTTTTTCTAGTCAAAATTCGCGATTAAAGGAAGGAGAAAATATTCTCGCTTCACCGTCGAAATCGTTGAAAAAAGAAAAACCTAGAATCTTGTATTCGCGTGGAGCGTGCGAGATGGAAAGCGTTGTTCCTAAAATTTCCAAAACCTCGTAGTCTCCTTCCCGCGAATTCAATCAAATTACGTTGTTCATCGCGCGATGAATTAAATTTTTTATCATTCCTCGTTTTTGCATTTTGTTTTTTTTTTTTTCCTTAGACAGCTCGTAATTCTAAGTTCCTTCTTTCGTGAGCTTTAGACTCGTTAGTTACGCTTCTTCTTTTTTTTTTTATTGTTGTACGTTTTAATTGTTATTCGCGTTCGACGATGATCGAGATTGTCGAGCAAGACAAAAACAGGTTCGAGAGACGACGGTAAAGAAGCAGTTTTTGTTTAAGCAAAAAAAAAAACAACGTGGCAGCTTGCGATACGAAACGAAAGCAATATACTCGTCAATTCCTCGTTGGTCAACCAACACAGTGAAACAATTATAAACAAAAACAAAATGAAACGTCACACGTGCGATTGGGGTGCTACACGGATGTCGCGCGTGGGTGAATCAAGTGATATATATAAAGAAGAAAAGAAAAACAAAACAAAGAATAATTAACAAAAGAAAAGAAAAATGAGAAATAAAAGAATTACTAATTTATCATCGTGGACGCTGCAAAAAGTGCGAGAGATAATATTTAACAGCTCCGCGAGTGCACGACGTGTCACGTAATAGAGACGCAATGTGTGTGTGTGTGTGTGTATGTGTGTGTGTGTGTGTGTGGGTGTGTGTGCTTGTATGCATGTGTGTAATTTTTTTTCTTGTCTCGCTGTCCGATAATCAGCGACAGTGCCATGCTGTGCTTGTACATATTGAAACTTTTATTACGAAAAAGAAGAAAGAAAACAAAAGAAAATAAAACAAAAAAAAAAAGAAAGAACAACAATTGAGATTGAGGAAACGACATTGTTGCTGTTTAGATCGGAGTACGAATGGTACGAAGAGATTTTTGTTTGTTAATTCCTCTTTTTTTTTTTTTTTTTTTTTTTCATATTACTCAGAATCGATTATACGACGTGAAAATTGTATTTGTTATTTACGTCGTTTATTCTCGCGGAAGCTGCGTCTCCAACGCGAATCCATTTTAGTCAAGATTTCTTTATTTTGAGCGAACTTCGAACGATATTTTGTTCTGTAATTTATTTATTTCGTGTTTCTTTTTTTGTTTGTTTTTTTTCTTCGTGTGTATTTTCCTTTTAATTTCGAGAAAACTCGTGAAATACTCGTTGTAAAAGAAAGCCAGAATTTTATTGTTCGCAGCAACCAGACCAAAGTCCGTGTGAAGAACGAAAGGGAGAAAGAGGTTGATGATCGGAGATTATGAATGTCGGATAATAATTGATAAATGAATAATTCGAAGTGAGATACGAGGGATGGTTGAGATGTATGCGAGTAGAAGGAAGAAGGTACAACAGGGAATTAAACAAACATACAAACAGAGAACAAGAATTAAGGCGTCGTCGTGTCATTCGCGAGTGAAGATAGAAAGCGAATGAGAGAAGAAAAAATTCATCGTACCAAAACGCGGCCGTCTTGGCCGACGGTTTAAGATCATATATAGTACAAAGTAAACATATACTAATTGTAACGTTGGTTTAAATTACGTATTAAGAAAGCGAGTGAGGAGAAAGAAGAAGAAGAAACAAAAAGAGTAATATGAGAGTGTCGTCGGGTCGTTCGGTCGAAGTTGTGGAAAAAAAAAAGAAACAAAGTGCGATTGAAATGTAAAACAAATTTTAAAAAAAAGATAAACAACAGTAGTAACAACAACAACAACAACAGCAACAACGGAAGAGAATGGCAGGAAAAATAGAAAATTGCGAAATAAGAGCGTGCGGAAGTTGTACGAGTAATCGATAGGAATTGAGCAATAAAGTACGTCTGTGAACATTCTGGTAATCGTCGAAAGAGAGTCGAGAGAAATGAAGATTCGAAAAACGAAAGCAAAAAAAAAAAAGAAAATGAAAAGGAAAATTGCCCTGCAGCCGCGTCGCGTGCCTCGCGTTGATTTCTCGTCGTAATCCTCTCCATTCGTAGAATCGATCAGACTTCTTTCTTTCTTTTTTAATTCGTTAAGGAATTATTCACGTAATTCGTTATGAAAGAAAAAGAAAATGAAAGGAAAATCAGATTGTTCTATGGAAGCATGAAAATCCGCGCGAATAAGTTCCAGACAACACTCGCCATCTCACACACACACAAATGGGAAAAGAAAGAGAGAGAGAGAGAGAGAGAGACTTGAATA
>OZ023258.1:5357954-5402850 GCA_964007305.1 Netelia melanura
AAAGTCAGCACCGAAGATATTGATATTTCAACTTTTTTTTTTTTGAAACTTCTTCCTCATCAATTGACTCTAAAAAAAACTCGCAATGTCAACACGTATAATCTATGTAGATATATAATAAATTATAACGAAACGAAAATAACAAAAAAAAAAAGAAACAGGGCAATTTTTGCTGCGGCAAACGAAAAAAAAAAAAAACGCACACATCGAGCTGCCAAATAATTACAAGAATTTAATTGTTATTTAACACTGTGCTAGGACATTATCGGTAGTTTATTGAGTACGTTAACATTCTTAGATATTAAGTAGGGACATATTTGCAGATAAACGTACATGTTTTTTTAAATAATTAAAAACGAATGTACACAAAAAAAAAAGGTGAATTACCACTGTTTACAATAAATACTGATCTATAATGGCTGAACTCTTTGCTGCAAGTTTTTCCGACAAATGCATCATACAACGCAATATGTTTAGATCATATATACATAAGCGATTAGCAGAAACAAACATGGTTCGGGAATTTATATCTCACACAATATTTACATTATATTTTTTATGATGGTCATGATAATATTTATATACAACTATATATATATATATATATAAATATATATGTGTGTATATATATATATATATATGTGTGTGACATTAATTATAACCATTCTGCATTCTGATATAAGCTTCTGTAAATGCAGAACGCATGTTTCTTTTTCCTTTATTCATCTCATATCCAGCTTGAGACTTACACACGTGTGCTAAGTTTTTGGTGGTTCTGTTTGCTGATTCTTAAATTCTGTCTTAGCGTACTTTTCCCTGCGTTCGGCGGCG
Source organism: Netelia melanura (assembly GCA_964007305.1). NCBI lineage: Eukaryota > Metazoa > Arthropoda > Insecta > Hymenoptera > Ichneumonidae > Netelia > Netelia melanura. The sequence continues at coordinate 5,358,786 of OZ023258.1, forward strand.
CACCCTTTCGATTGCGTTTCCTGTGAAAAAAATTGTCAATTTTTTCAATCCTGTTGGGATAAATTCCTACTCCAAATGACTTACAGATGCGGGATCCAATGAAAAAAAAAATTAATCTACGTCAACTAGTCTAATGAAGATCGAGCAAAGAGAAAATTGAGATGGAAAACTAGATTTATAATTCCAATGACCTAGTTAACATCTTACGGACAGTCTGTTACGTTCAGCATGGAAATTGAGAAAAATAGAAATTAATTGATGCATCGATGTGCAAATTGTTTAAATAAACGACAATTTTTCGTCATCATCGAAGGTATGTCTCACCTTGATCGCTGCGCGTGGCTTGAACTTCAGATATCCCCACTTGTTCAGGTATCTTATAGTCATTGTAGTTCCACCTGTGATTAAAAAAAATGAAACATGCCATAAATGTGAATTTTCTTGTTCAATATTTTCCTAAAACGGTTTCGCAACTTACCCACTGTAACAGTATATCTTACAGGTGTGAATAATTTATAAAGAGCATAAGTTACTGCCCAATGGCCAGCATTGGAGCCTCTTAATATGTCAAGGTATCTTTCACTGAGATTAAACGACTCTAATATATGAACAACATCGACACCACTGAAAATGGACATAAGAAAAAGCATATTACATAATTGTCAGTAAACTGCCAGAATTAGGAGATGGAACTGGACTGACTTTTTAGCTGCTGTGTAAAATATTGATGCCCAACCCATAGAAGTAATAAGATGCACGGGAATAAGAATGTGCCAGTAATCTTTGGTCATTTGTTTCATTCGTTGAAAAACTGTTTGTTTCTCAGGAGGCAGGGGTTCTTGAGAGTCCTTATTAGGCTGCTGAGAAGTATCCGTCGAATATGCGATTGTTCCATTGCGTGGAAAGCAATCACGCACAATGATTCTCGAAGTAATAAAATTTGGTCGTAGTAACTCACTACCGATACCAAGGGTCCATCGGAGATTCGTATCTGGATTAAAGACATTGAGAGAGTGATCATTTGTAAGCGGGTCCAAGGTTGCGGAATGTCCTTACCATAGACTTTAACATTTTGCTGCCTGCTGTCCCAGTAACACATGCAACGCCCTGTTCCAGGTGATATCTTAGGTACGAGATTAGACGTACTCCTCAGGATCAGACTTGCATACCTCGCACTTCTACCGATAACCATATCCATTGCTTCTTCACGTACGAATGTACCGGTACCTTGTATGCTTAACCATGAAAAACATGACGTCCTGAGATGAATGAAAAGTAAAACGAATATATTCTAAAAAGGCAGGAATGACCGTGTTAAAACTTACTTAGCCGAGTATTTGTTAACAAGTTTCCTGTTCGATATCTTTGGCCTTTAATGATACCGACAAATCTTCAAAAGTTCTCAAAATCACATTTCGCGATCAACGAAAATTACATAGTGCGACGAGAGCAGCATACTGCTGCCACCTAGACGCAATAACAGGGGAAGCTTGACGTTCTTATCGATACTACGAAGGTCACATGTTTGACAATAGGACCTATGTGATGTTGGCCAACAAGTTGAAAGTATTTCGATTTTAAGTTTAATTAATCGGTGGATACTTTTACATAACACCTTGTCGCAAAACATCACATTGTTTCATATTTCATTCCCCATTTCACTCGACATCTTTCATTATCTAATTTCACTTTATTATCTATCGGTAAATTTTTATTTTTCCATCGCCTCGAATCGCAAGGTAAAAATTAGGTTTGAAAAATCAACGTTTCTGAATTGTTTTTTTTTTCCACATTCTTAAAGTGTATATCGATTACAAATCTTTCGCTGATCACGGATATCAAGGTCGTTTCCCTCTGGCATATTAATTCACAGGTGAAAAGATGAAAAAACATAAAATTCCTCACTGTTTTGGGATTTTCGTCCATTAATTTCGAACTATCGTTAGAATAACCATTGTTTTGGTTCCACCGCGCGAAGTGCGGCCGGTGTTTCCGGTTGATCCGAGGGTGAAAGAGGGAACGACGAATCGATTTTATCGTCCATGTAAAGTCAGTAAACTGTCATTCTTGTCAGTCACGAAAACACCCGATCGTTGCAGCCGATGTTCTTCCCGCCATATATATGACTATCTAGCCCAGCCAACTTCCTGTGGAAACAAAATTAGCCACAGTTCACCCATTCACCTCTTATTGTCGCCCGATCGGACCAATTCTCGAGGTTTCAACTTTCGTCAACTATTGCTGAATTCCCTCCTAATCTCCACTGCACCAGGGTTGCCAGACACTCTGAGCGCACGGTCGCCAGAATCCCCTCGCCAAGTCGCCCAAAGTCGCCGCCCACCACCGAGGCATGGTAGCCAATGAACGAACATCCAATATGAAAGAGCGCAAATTTAAAAATGATGTTACGTTCAATTGCAGGTTAAATCGTACTACAATTGAAATATGATATGGAACGTTGATCTGCGCGAATTTCTTCCGAAGCAGCCTAATTAAATATCTCTAATTTAGTTTTGAGATAAGTCTGAGTTTGAACTCAAAATAATGTTAGGGTATCCGGCAGTAATTAAAACAACAAAACAGAAATATTACGTCGTATCGTATAATATATTCTAATATTTGGTCAAATAAAGCTTGCGATATTATGTCGCTCAGTCTATTTCGTGTTTTTATCTTCATTTCTTTTCTTTAATTGCCTTTATGCATCCTCTTCGGCGAATACTGCCAGCGTGTCAAGTAACTCATCTCTATACTCTTTCTGCGTCGAAATTCCTTGGGCATCTTCCATGGCTGTCAACTTGAGGTCGTACATTTTCGACGTAAACTTCTTGTACATGGTCGGTGACGGTGTGAAAGATTTGCAGCATGTACCGGTCGTGTAGAAGTGCGTACGAATTCTCAAAACCGCGTCGAGCATACTCAAGCTCATTCTGTTTCGAGGCTTGGTCTTCGTAGCATTCATAATTGAAAAAACTCTTTCGACCACGGCATTACTGAACGGCAATGATAATACCTTCAATGCCAAGCGCGCCAATTCTGTGAATGGTAAAGTGCCGCCAACGGTCTCATGAGAATACACATTCGCCCAGAAAGCTGACGAGCTGGCCATGACCTCCGCCGAAAAAATTTCCGTCCAATCGATGAACGGAATTTTCCGAAGTTGACTCTCGACTGTCGAAACGTCCACGGAATTGTCCAGTAAAATCAAAGGCAAATCGGTAAGCTCGAGCTTTCGTGTAGTGGTCAACACTCTTTTTGGTGATAGATTGGTAGATGATTTGAGTAAGGTCATGTTACTAGGAAGACGTTTCAGAAGTTCGGTTAGCAAGACGATTAAATATTGCCTACATCTACGTTTGATCTCGTCCAACTGTTCTGATCGTAGGTTGTACGCAGCCACTGTGCTTTTGAATTCGGTCCCAAGATCAATCATTTCCGCCGGCTGCAAAGCCAAGTCATTTTGTAGTGCTTCCTCGATAGATTCAAACCGTTTCTGCGCGCTATTCATGAATATTGGCTTAAGAATACGACTCGCAACAGACAAAACGAGAGAAGACAGTGTTTCGTACAGTTTCGTAACGTCTTCTTGAGTGCTTTGAAACAAGACGTTCGCCTCATTGACATCATGTAAGATACACTTGAGAAAAACCAGGTACAAGTGATTTGCAGGATCCTTGTACATACCGGCTAACGTTCTCGCAGTATAACATTTTTCTTGTCCGTTGCCGATCATCTCGAAGTGCGTTTTTAATTCTAACCATTGATATATAATACGCTTCACGGCACCTTCCCACGCTAGCCATCGAGTTACCGACAATTGGACGAGATTGAGGAAGATCTTATTATTGTCATTAATGAGATTATATAAATCGGCGTAATGCGCACGTCGTAGTGCACTGTGGGCAAACCAATTCCTGCTTTCTCGTACCAAAAACTCGAGCGAAGATGGTAGAGTCTCAGATGCCTTCGAACTACATAGATGTAGGGAATGGCATACACATCGTACGAGCTGAAGGTTTAGTAACGGTACCTGTTCTTTCAGAAGCGTGTATAACGAATGATTCTTGCCACACAGATTGCTCGCTCCATCCGTCCCTATACCAATCAAGTTTTTTATAGGCAGCTTGATCTCTGCCAAGTATCCGGTGAGGCGTTCGTACAATGCGATTGCAGTAGTCTCGATGATATTGATGATGCCCAAGAACTCTGTCACGATGTGGGTCTTGCTTATACTAAAATACCGTATGCAGATCGCCATGTACTTTTGTGTCGACACATCCGTCGATTCATCGATAATGAGCGAATAGAACTGATCGCCGACGTCATTCACAAGATCAATCAAAAGCGCCGGCGAGATGACGTTCGCTATTATTTTGGAGCATTTGGTTCGATGAATTCGCAACGATTCGAGCATGGACTTTTTTCCGAGATCGACAAGTAATTCATTGAGATGGTCGATACTACGCACAGCACTGTGTGTTGCCACGTACACAGCGAGCTTCATATCAATCCTCTTGCCCTCATCCGATGCAACGACGATACGGCATGACTCGAGTGTTCTCTGCGAGACGAGCTTAGAGGCATTATCGCGGTGATTCTTCGTCTTGCTGTGCTTCATGAGATCAAATTTGTGAGCACGTAATGCGGTCTCACAAATTTTGCAATACGCGTCTTGATTAAAGTTCCTTTCTTCTTTATTTTTTTGCAACCATCCTGAAATAAATGGTAGAAACAATGTAAAACCTGAGTCATTGTATCTAGTATTTATTTATTTATTTATTTTATTTACGTTTATATTTTTTTTATTTGTTATTACGTGGCTAAAACTATAAGGCTGTATGTCTTTGCAACATAAAGTATAGCATATTATATAGCATGTGATGCTTTTATTAGTTTAAATCGATAAAATGCCAGTCGTAATATCGACAGTGATAATGTCATCGACATCAAATTTTTTAGTTTCACGTTTATCCCTGCTATTTTTCTTCGGCTCGTTCGCCCACTGATGGTCCATCTTTTATTATTAATCGCCTTAATTTTTTTTATTTCGATTGTATCAACTGCTATATATGGACCCAACATCATTCAGTACCCGCTATACCCGCTTGCCGTTACTATCTTTTTTATCTGTGGGATCTTATGTAGCACCCAATATCGAATATAAATTGATCCAATGAAATAAAAGAAATTTATACATTTACTATGTATCAAGTCCGTTGTTTTTGTGACCATATATATATCTGAGAATATACCTTTAAAGAGCGGCATATCTTCCCAAGATCGATTATATTTTTTTTCATACTTTCCGTATTTTCCCATGTTTGTCGCATCGACTTTTCGATTATACGTTTATACAAACTGTTAAAGGTCAGGGTTGTAAATAAAAATCTCGAACGGCTCACGTAGTGTTGTCCGTTTGGCGGCTTCTTTGTGTTATCGCATATACAAAGAATAAAGATAATTAGAAGAATCGGGACTCACTTGCACGACATACGACACGTGAGTGCCTAGTTAGGATTTCTGCCGTCCGAGGCGACACGTGTACTCGTGTAATAAGCATGCAGAGTATATTCAAACATTTTCTCAACACTTTTCCGATATTTTTTGAAATGGTTGGGGCATATTATTGACCACGCAGTGAAATAATTAAGAAATTGATGGAAAATCGAACGTAAATCGTGAGTCGCCCAATATCGCTAAGCGAAAATACAGGTCGCCCAATTGATCGCCCGGCGACTTACCATCGATTTATTGTCGCCGTTTTGCCGCCAAAGTCGCCCAATTGGCGACAAGTCGCCCAATCTGGCAACCCTGCACTGCACATGCGCAGTTCCCGATTCCCGTCTACTTAAAGTCACGGAGAAAAATAAAAAAGTCATGCCGTGATTCTAGGTAATTAACTAAGGTCACGGACGATTTTTTGCCGCTTCATGACCGTGATGACCGTTGTCCAATTCGTAAATAAGATGCGGGCTATAGGTGTATGCTGTGTACATACTTACTGTGCACTGCTTGTATGTGTGATGACAATAGATGTATGTGTGCGATACTTACTATGCAGACTTACTGTGCACTGCTTGTATGTGTGATGACAATAGATGCGTGATAATAGATGCATGTGTGCGATGTGTGGAGGTTAGACTTATGTGGTGTGTACAAGCGCCAACATTCTATGCTGCAAGCTTTATACTTTCAATAACTTCATGGCAATTGCAAGGAATGCTATAACGTTCCTTCTATGTTGATTACCTTCTTAGCTTCCTACATGTTAAATTCGTGACATAGATGCCAAGTATAATCACTATTTGTTTCCATAACCATATTTTTATTTCTTCATTACTAAAGTCAAATAATCAACTAGTGGATCTGCCAAAATATTTCAATATATTTATCACCAGAAAAATTGTACATAGTAACTACAACTTAATAATCAAAATTGTGATATAGGCATATATATATGGATATATATATATATATATTTATACTATGTTAAAGAACATGCGTACACATGTATCGAGGACACGAATGGTCATGTCATTTGAAAAAACATACATTTTGGTTCCATATAATTCAGGCTAATTGCATAAGCCTTCGAAGCTTTTTTCGTTGAACCTGAAGGTAGCTTTTGTAAATTTATCTACCTTTCATTTAATTTTAGTGTTTCTCATCAATGTCCCTTTCTAATGCCACTACCGTGTTTGCAGGGTGTCGCCCATGCTTCAGTCACGTTTTTTTAAATAACATTTTGTAGAAAAAGTTGAGAAAAATATACTGTATCTTCGGGAACATTTCTGTTTTGATGTTACTCCCTCTCTGCGTTCTTTTGTTCTCGCACAATTAAAAACCCTCGAACAATGTGCGCTTTGTCTCAAGTATACCCCAGACATCGAAAAAAAAAGAAAAAAAAGACGTGTTATGGATAAACTCAAAGCAATTTTTAGCGTCTCTTCAAATGCGATATGTGAGACGAAGATCTCTTAACATAATTATACTTGAAGCTTGGATGAGCGTCACAGCTGCATATATTGCCCTCGATCAGGCATTCTACGATCCAAGTGGTCGAGACAAGAGGAATATTCCAGCTCGATGCTTTCTCGATTACCCACGAGGGACAGCGTTTATTGGTAAGTACCACAGTTCCTTCGATAAATCCATCATCTGAAAGTTTCACAAAGGAAAACAATTAAAATTATCGATAGCCAAGATCATAGCGAGGCAAGGTTATATAAATGACTGGCAAACTTGAAGTTTTATGCTCTGCAATGCGAACAAGTTTCTCACTCGCAAGCATCTTCCAAACCTAGTTATTGTTATTTTATATATATATATGTTTTAATGTCAATAATTTAATCTAGATATTATTTTTTAAGTCTTACCAGGACTTTCGACTGGTAGAACAGCGCCGCCAGCGTTCTCGCATATTTGTCGCCAGAATGAGATGAATTCCTTGTCAGCGGGTGTAACTGGCATAACAACAATGACTGGAAGTGTTTGGAATGGCTTTTCATTACGTCGTTGAAACATTTCGACATAGGAATTTTTTAACAGACTCCAACCAGCGGGTAATTCCTCTTCGGAGGGATTGACAATTTTGTTCTGAAAAATAAAGATAACATGAAAAAGCATTAAGATTGTTAAATCTGACTGTAAGTAGATTTTGATAACACGCGATTTGAAACTCACCTCTTTGCAACATCTTATGATCCACTGGTGATTGTAAGCTTTGATACCTACGGACAGACATAGCAACGCCTTTTTCGTGATATTCGGTACGTTCGCAATGAGTTTGGTATTCACGTATTCCTCTGATGGTACGAGCTCGAAGTTCTCATATATCTTTCCACCACCTGCAGTTATTTGAGCTACAAGACGTTCTCTAACGAAAGGTTTTCTGCTCCATTCCTCCTCGTTCTCAGTACCAGGATCGGAACCAGAGTCTTTCGCGCTTTCTGCTTGATATCTCTCGACTATGTCCAACGAGACACAAGTCAGGATAAAGGACATTCCCCGGAAGATATCCGAATTGGCGGATGGTATAGGTCCAAGAGAAGCAACGACTTCCGGATCCTCGGATCTCTTTCTGCTGCGCCCTTTTCCTTTTATACCGCTTGAGGGTCCTTTGGTATCTTGCTCGCTCACCGCACCCATAATTTCTGGCTGTACACCCATTAGATCGGAGTCGTCGGTCGTCGAATGATTCGAATCGCTTGTCGTGTCATAATTCTCCTCGTACTTGATACCAGAAGATGTACCGGATGCTGAAGGCTTTGCAGGATCGATATTTTTATCGACTAAACTACCTCTACCGCGCTTGCCTCTTGGTGTCGTAACAACAGGTGTGACAACACGCTTAGATCTTCTCTTGCCATCGATAACATTGTCCAGACTGACTTTGCCAAGATGTTTGGGCGTCGATGGTGGGCTCTTCAATTGTACCTTGGTCTCCTCTTTCAGCACCTGTACCTGATCGTTGGTTAAAAAAATATTTTTTATATCAACCCGTACCTTCTCGCGCTCGTCCGTCTCCACGATGTAAATCACATTGTCCTTGCTTTTCTTGACATCAATTATGATACCGCATGAACCATAATCATCCTCGTTCGTGGTTGCGTATACGGAAAGACCAGGATTTAATGTTGGTGGCATTGGAACTACGAAATCTTCGATTATCATTTTGTTCTGTCCATCGTAGAAGTTAACTCGTAATTTTGTCTTTGTTTTCCCTGTTACAGTGCCAGGATAATATTTGTTATCCGACCATTTTGCAAAAACTTCTTTGCCAACGAGGTCATCGGTGCTATCGTTTACCGGTTCTTTAGCAGTTGTATTCTGTCGCGACGGTGTCGAAGGATCTGGCACGGATTTCCGCTTTCTACCTGTGCTCGGTGTGACTTTGTTAACATCGATAACAGCCGGCGTTAACGGTGAAGATTTCGGAACGCCATTAGAATCCGACGATCGTAGACCCTTCGATCTCGACGCTTTTGTATTTCTGCCACGTTTTGCCGTGCGTTTGGGTGTCGCTTCTTGTACAATCTCAAGCTTTTCCACTACTTCTGGTGTAGATGAACGTATTCTCTCCAAGGAATTATCCACGACGCGCTCCGCGGTAGAGCCATTATGAAGATCCATAGTTTGCAACTCATTGCTTGCAAACGTCATCAAAGTCGTTGTGACCGTATCAACGTTCTTCCATTCCTTTTTTATATGCTCGAGGAGCTCGGTATTTTCCAACTTTTTTGGCGTACTCGCCGATTCAGTGACAACTTTTTTCGCGTGTTTGGCGGGTCCTCGTGGCAATTGAAATTTGTTGCTGTTGTTACCAATGTGTTTAGCGATAGATCCAGCGCTCGAAGAACTAGATGAACTGGCGATGGACGCAAGCGACAAGCGTGCATTTAGTGGATACGGATGTCGATTGCTCGTCACTGAACCTGGCGAGGCGTCTCTATTGTCGTTGCCTGAGATATCAGCAAGACCTGAAGTGTCGCTGTTTCTACGACGACTCAACGATAAATCATTTGCCATAGGTTCGCAATGTACGCCTGTAACAACTTTTTCAACTTGTTCCTTTGTAACTTCGTCAACATAAACGAGACATTTGAGCTTTACGATTATACTTAACTCTTTCTCGATGGATGAAAACTTAGTGGAAGAATTATCATGATGGATGTTGGTCACCGGAGTTTGTTCTTTTACCTTAGAACGTTCATCGAGGAATGATTCGTCGCTGTCGCTTATGCTCAAAATTTCAGGATTTTCATCAACTTTCCTTGACACCACGGTCATTCGCATTTTTTTATTTGGACTCTGCGATAGATTGGCACTCCTTTTCTCGGTGGAATCACTTGTAAAGAAACCTGCTGTCACACCAGCAGGGCTATCGGTATCAGCGATTTTCGAATCGGTACTGCCATTTGTTAATGAATAACCCGATTTGTAATCGCAACTGGATTCTTTGCTGCTGTCAACAGATTTGTAATCCGTGCTTGCTTTACTGTCACAAGTTTTGTAGGAAGTATCGATTTTGTTTTTATCCGTAGATCTGTCGCATCCTTCATGAGAGGAATCGAGAACGATTTTTTCACCATCCTCGTCGATCTCAACAAGCTCCCGCGGAAGCTTTTTCTCTGGTGGGGCTGTGGCACGATCGTAAATAACTTCTATACTCATTCTTGAACGATTGGTGGTTGTTGCGCTAGTCACAGGTTTTTCTACTTCCAGCTTTTGTGCCTCAGTGTTTTTTAAGGCAATCCCGCAGTCATTACTTTTAGATATCGCATGATCCATGATGGGATAATTCGTTGCTTCATCTTTGGTATCTTCCATTATCGTCGATGTGGATTGGGCAGGAACTTTGATCAATTCTGCGACCTTCTCGGTCGCAGCTTTGTCGGTTGAATTAATGTCTTGCTCCAGTTTTTCAGAAGCTCTGGTGACTGTGGATATATCTGGAACAGACACATCGTCGCACTTAGATTTTTCTGTTGTTGTAATTTCTTTTTCTGGACTTTTTTCCTTTGGTTGTGTTGCCTCGGGCTCTGGAGATTTTTTTTCTTCGGATGTATCTTCTTTTTCTGGCGTTTTTTCTTTGTCCGCTATCTTTTCTGCTTCCAGCGATTGTTCTTTTTCTTCAACTAACTTCTCGATTGCTGGACTCAATTTTATAGGGCTTGATTTGACACGCGTGTCAATATCATCGTTCTTTGAATAATCCTCGTCGGTAGCGTGCTGCGAAAGAGCTTCCTCCAGTTCTTGTTCCACCTGCTGAAGAGATTCTGATGTTTTCTCAGTCTCGCAGCTTTCCTGCGTCTCTTGAATGATCAGGTTTGATATAACATCGTCTTCCATCGTATCTTTAATCGATTCGGTAACGAAAACTTCTGCGTCTTCTAATTTCTTTCGCACGTTACTGAGAGCATCTTGGTGCAAACATGTGCGAGGAAATTTTGCTACTGTATCGTCGAAAGTATCGGCTTTGCGCTTTTGTGATACGCCACCAAGGAGATTAGACAGTTGTCTCTTAAGAGGCGATACACTCTCTTGCTGGCTACTTTGAACAAAGTCATCATCGTCGTCGGATAATTGTTTGTCATCGCTCTTTCCAACTTTTTTATCCTCAGTGTCATCTTTTGTTTCGTCAATCGAGAGTCGATCGGTCGGCGATTTTGGCTCGATTTCCTGTTCTGGTTGTGTAGAGCTCACATTTTCTGAATCTACGCAACCCTGTGGACTGCCTTCGGCTCGATCCTTACTCTTAATAGCTTGAATCTCATTCTGAGTCTCGTTGTGCGATAAATTTTGAGTCTCTTCACAGTCTACTAATTTAAAATCTTGACTTTCACTCAATATGGAACTGTTTATTGTTTGAGATAGTTCATTATCCTCTTGCACTGTTGGGTCGTAAGTAGCCTGCGTGTCATCTTGTGTTTCCGGAATCTTGTCCGGGTCGGCCATTGCTGCCGATCGTTCACAGGTTTTCCTAGAAAGAAAACCATATTAATCTCTCCGCAAGTTTACTTATAGTTTCTTTCAATCTAGAATGGTCTATGAATGATTGTATAACTTTATTGTTTTTTTTGCTCTCTTATAGGATAGCTTTATTTATAAAAGATCACAAACACGAAATTATAACCATGAAGAAGCCAAAAATCAGTCTTTAACTAAAAACATTCCTATAACAACTCTTGTACTGAGATCAACAAAACCTTGAAAACATAACCTATGCGGTGTTATGATTGATGTAAAAAAATAAGATTTGTACAAATATTCGGAGCAGCCTTCTTTTGTGATATGAACTTTTTTATTGCCTGAAGACAATTTACTAAAACTACTACGTTACTAGTGGAACTTACTAAAATCTTTGTGAATATTGATGAGAACGTGATTACAATCGTTATCCACAGGTTACACTTTTTTTTTCATCTCAAAATAGGAACTGCACGAAAAGCATCAGTTATTCCTGCATCGTATTTTCACTCACACACATCGACTATTTACGAGCCAACTCGCCCAAGAAAACTTTGTTCCGACGATGCTTAAAGATTAATTGTAATGAAAAAATGTTCGTAAGGTATAAAACGCGTGTTTGTTTATTAAGATCACGATCGAGGAAGCCAACTTACGTACGAAGAATTATCTTATGCGACGAAGCGTTCGCTAGTTTCATGAAAACAATTAAGCCGGAACTACGAGATATTACATTTACGACAGGCCCCCGGAACCTCTACACTTATTACGCGTGCATTCGATACACTGAAGAAGGGAGGGAAAAAATATCAACTATATATATCTCATTTATATATGTATAATAACCACGTTCTGTTAGTATGAGGCTTTGTAATCTCTCTCTCGTCTTCGCGATATACGACTCTTGGGAATAAAGTAATTTTATACGATAGAATACTTACGGTTATTGATAAAAGGAGCAACAACGAGCCGGCTATCTTGCTGTATTTTCCAGGCAACAGACTAGTAAACGCCACTCTCTAGAGCCGAAAAAGAACGGCGTGCGCATAACACAATCCAAGAAATATCATTACGCCGGACCGCCACTTTTGCGGGCTTCTACTGCGGCGCCACTGACAAACTATTTTTAAAGAGAGCTAGGTTACACGGCTATATGGATATGACGGACTCGCTCCTTTTACCGACAAAATCCGGCAGCGATCAGCAGCGCCAACGGCTAAATTTGAACTTCGATCAAAGTTGAACCGTGTTCTAGAAAACGGGCTTTATACCGGGTACACCGCCTTTAGTTCAATACGATAAATATCAGATAGTCCAGAGGGCACTACTATGATGAAGATTCTCTATCGATAGTTTCCATACTGTTTTCGTTCTCGGTTGTCCCATTCGAATTCAAAACACAGTTCCAAACAACACAACAAATTGTTGCATCGAGTAATTACAACGTCTCCAGATAATAAAAGAATGTCGAAAAACGATAATGAAACGATGGACAATACGGTCCAGGGAATCGAACAAACTATCATACATCTAAAGAGAATATTGCAGGACATTGTTGTAATGAGAGGTAAGTGAATCACCAACTTACAGGAGTGGAATAACATTGAAAGTATCCAACATGGCGGTTTCTTTATATTTCCATACCGTAGTCGAGTGTGCAAAGCTAGAATTCAACATGTTGAGCTTGTATCACACGGTGTGCCCTGAGGAGCTCGAAGGTTTACGTGACGAACAGCTGAACGACGAGACTTCTGGGAACCCAGAAGACCACCACAACATGGCCGAATTGAGAGATAAGACTACTTGAGATTTATAGTATGCAATACACACACTAATGCATATGCTTTATGTTTAGGTTTATTGTTATCAGTATACACATGTCATAGACTTGATACATATATCAGGTATGTATCCACGACTGTAACATGAATATATATATATATATATTTTTCTTTGAATACATAATCGATAAATATGTGTAATACACGATGTAAAACAAAAAGTGTTCATTTATAAACTTCATATACGTTCCAATGTTCGTGAATCAGTTCGGATATTATGTTTCATCAAACAAATCATAATAATTCAGTTCAGACAATCTTTTTGCTTTTATATTCCTTATTCGCGTTTATCGTGTCATCGTATATGCATTAAATAACCAAATTTGGTTAGGAAATAAATTAAATGTCAAAATACCAAAAACACGCGAAAGTTTCATCGAGTTTTTGTTGTTGTTGTTGTTGTTTACCCAAGTAAAAACGCTTTTACTCGACACGGATACAATAATAATACAGAGATAGTCGCTTTTTTTGCAAATCTTGTTACTTCGAATGTTTTTCTAGGTTTCTCCACGAAGTGAGATGATCCATTTAATAATAGTAACGATCGCGTGAAGCAGATATAATATCATCGTATATTATAATATGTACGTGAACGAACAGCGAGAGCGATCTCGGATGGACTGGTACACCCAAAAATATCGCTCGACAAAAACTAACGGTGGTTACAGATGGTTTCTTTTTTTTTTTTGTCACTCGTTATTAACACTTATTATATGTTTATCGTTAACACATATATTTTGCATATTCATAAATTCTTTCACCGTTTGATCCGCTCTTTCTTCCTCTCTCTTCTCTCTCACTCTCTCTACACTTTATTTCTCAGAACTCACACAGAGGTCGCATATCAATATTTCAATCTTCGATGCTCTTTTACAGAGGCGAGTCGTTCGACGCAACATTCCGATGACCTTCACGCGATCCTTCCTTACCTAATTGCGACGCACGCACTCGGTAAATATTCACAAGCGCTCTATAAGAAAAAATGGCGCTCTTCGTTTTTTGCCTCAATCGTTTTGTTTTCTTTTTTTTTTGTTTTGTTTGTTTTCTACATAATTAATACAGACTAGCTTACGTCACTGTGATGGTACCCATGTCAACCCTGCTTCTTTGAGTATTTTTGTTTTGTTTTTTTTTTTTCCTCCTCCCAAACTCATATGTGCTATGAAGTACATACTTTCGTGTTTTTTTTTCTTCTTTTTTTTGATAATTTTTTCATTTTTTTCTTCTTCTTCACTAATTTCATAAGACGTTTCGAACGAAGAGAAAAAAGACCCCGAGAGATGATCTTTTCGAAAGCAGGAAAAAGCATTTTAAACAAAAATTCGTCGAATGACGAATGAATTGGAATTACGTCGTTGTTGATAATTTTCTCAACGATGCGAATGTGCTAAGTTTTGTAAGTAAAGGGCGTTAAAAATTTTCATCCGGAATATAATCGTTAATTATTGTCTTTATCGTTTAAAATGTGTGCCTATGTTATATTATGCCTCGTTACGTCTGTGTACATACATACATACATATATATATACACACACGTATAAATTGTAAATGCGCATGTATATATTGTTATAGAGAATACCGAGTTCGTGGGACCGAGTGGGTGCGCAGCAAATAGGACGTGTTTTATCATATGCATACACGAGTTCAATTACGTTTGTGTTGGCTTTTCTCTTGTCTCTGTCCCAACAGGAAGAAACAAGAAAGCAATAAGATAAATGATAAATAATGAAAATTGTTGTAATAACATGGTTTAGGTCCGTTCGTCGAGTCCGCGTTATCATATCATGTGCTCGAGAAAATCTTCCACGTCTCAAGATAACAAAAAACTGAGAAAAACAAATTTTTTAACAACTAGTGTACATATTATAAATATACATATATATGTGTATATATATGTATATTTATATATATGTATATGTATGTATATATAGCATATAGTAATGTATACAATTAGTGTCGCTTAGACGCTACCATTTATACATTCAGGTACACACTGTACGGATGAAGCGTTTACGATTATAGGTATCAGTTATAATTTCTTCTTCTTTTTGTTTCTCTTTTAATCTCGTTTTTTTTTCCCATTGTATCTCGTGTTCACGTGTTGAATATAGAGTAGCGTTAATTACGATGATAAAGAGGATATAATCCAGACGTTCAACTCCTTTTCCATTCTCTTGTCGAGCTTTTATCGATATCGGTAGGACTCGCTTCGCTACTGGCCCGAAGACAAAGCGGAACTAACGACATTCAACGTTAGACCATTTCGAGTCTGGTGGTTAACGATAATTATCCCTGTTGACTCTTCGACTCTTATCTCTCTCTCTCTCTCTCTCTGTCTGTCTGTCTCTCTCTCCCTCGTGCTCTCTCTCTTACTGTTACTCTTTCCTATACGTATAGCTATCCACTTTACAAAGACGGAAGATTTCTTTTCATTCAATTTTCCTGAAACTCTTTTAAAATTCATTTTTCGAACGATATATGACGCGCCATCAAGTCAGCGTGCCGAGAAGATCTTATCGCACGCGGAGCTGGGACGAGTCCAGTGCATTCGAATTATAAAGCGTGGGATGACGATAACGATAATTCCGTCGTAGACAGAAATCTGGAGAAGAGCTACACCTGGGAATAACCAATGGTCTGATCTTCCATATTGCGAGCGCGGTGCGAGCGCAATGTCCTCGTACGTCCCAGGAATATCGAGAATCCGTAATGCTTTCGCAGACTTTAGCAGCTTCAGAAGCGAACATGTTTGAGCATTCCTCCTCGTCATTCTAGAAATCAAGGACGAGGTCGATATAAACAGTAAACAAACATTCATGGATTTGTTTCTTGCACATTTATAGACTCACGCAAGACCGGCATATCTGATGCATCACACAAGGCTCGTACAGCTGGCTCATCATGGTCTTTATAGGTCGACAACTTTTTTCGATTTCGTCCAATTCCGGACATCCTCTTCCTTCATCAAACCCTTCGTAATTCTTCCCTGTTAATCAAAATTTTGGCATTCACATAGATACATTAGAAAATACGAGTAATTCATCCGACTTCAACATGAAATCTTTAACTCGCACCTTCGTAAGTATTTACATCGTCACCCATTTCAATTCCATTGCGTTTCTTGTTCTCGTTAGTACTCTTGCTCTCGCTCGACTCATCCATTGAATTTGTCCCGTTAGCCTTAGAGTGCGTGGCCTTCATGAGAATGCGCTGAGCGGCGATGTTGCATCTAAATTCATCCAAAGCCCTGCGCATTTTTTCGAGCGAGTACGCAGCGGCCAAACGTGCTATAACAATGTCTTTGACATGTTGAGGATCGGAATTATCTTCGTTACCGTATTTCAAGGCACCTTGAACGATGAGATCCTTGACGTTTTTCAGACGACTGTCTATTTGATCGAATTTGTCTCTCTTCTCACCATTCTCCTTGTCGAGACGCAAACCTTTTTCTGGGAATTTGAGATTCTCCGCCATTGTTTTGTAATAACGCTGCAGCATCCACTCGTCGTCCTGATCTTGACTGCCCGGTCTTGCAAGCAAAGCTGCCTTTTTCTTCCTACGGTCGATGCCAAAGTACTGTGACCAGTCGACGTTCTTCTTCAGCAATTCGATATGTCGTTGATCCCTCTTGTTCAAAAATTTCGCAACTTTATTGTTGTTACTGTTATTCGTTATTTCCTTCTGGCCAGGATTTGTCTTAGGCGAGTTCAATAGCATGTTTGGGGCTTCAGAAGAAGTCGTCTCGAGTTCTCCTTGTGCAGAGGCAGTAACCTGTTTCTCATGCTCGTGATCGTGGCCAGAATGATCGTGATCCGAATGATCATGATCGGAATGCTCGTGATCCGAATGATCGTGATCCGGATGATCATGATTCGAATGATCGTGACCGGAATGATCGTGATCCGAGTGTTCATGATTGGAATGGTTATGGTCGTGATTATTTTTTTCCGACACTTGAATCTTATCGCTCGTTTGATTGTTCTTTTCGTCTTCGCCGTTGGGACCACAGAACAGAGCACACAGTACTTTCGAGACCTTTGGATCAGTAACAACACCAGACGGTTCTTTATCGTGATGCAAAGGCTTGGGACTTCTCTTCGTAAGCGGATAACGTTTCAGCAAAACACCATATTCGCGTCCAAGCGGATAACGTCCATTGACATTCCTGCGTTCGGCCGGTAACAGATACAATGGGTCCTCATCACGCTCGCGGTTCACAATTGCGCCGTTGGGAGCGCTGTCGTCGTCCTCGTCGTCGTCACGCACAATGTCATCCATCTTATTATTATTGCGATTTCTTAATGACTCGTGCTTACCGAAGATTTCACCCCATGTCATGGGGCTTGAATCTGATTCGTACGATTCGTACAGCTTGTTTCTGTCGAGTTTACCCTGCTCCGAACGATACCTGTCGTAATAAGACTGCAGTGTGTCTGGCAAGAGATAATCCTGACTGTCGATATCCCCCATGTTGCCACTGCGGGTAGGACCATTTTGTAATTCTTTGTAGAACAACGCAGCGAGAGTCTTGTCGGGGTCGTTGGACGTGACGCGATCGTTCGTCAAACCTCTCTTGTGACCGCCACTTCTCTCGCGCTCGCGAAATGAGGAAGGTGGTGGCTCCCTCTGCAAAGAAAATGTCCGGCAGTTGCGTTTTTAGGATTTTTACTCTTGACATTTTTGTTGGATATGGCAGATAATTTACATACATTTTCTAACTAACCGTTCTCGCTGATGTTTTATTAAATGCATATTTCAACTTCAAAAAATCCGAATGGTATGAAAAAGTGCTAAAGAATGAATTACCTGATCGGATGAGTTTTCGAAATAATCCAACAGAGCGCGCTCCATGCGTTTATTATAGAAGTTCTGATAACCACCACCAATGTTTTCCAGCTGACCATTCTCTGAAACATTCGACAATTGTTTTGTTTTCATTTTTAGTCTAGTGGTATAACAAAATTAATTGTACTCGACAGAAATTTAACAATGATCATTCGATCAAATACTATTGAATATATTATTATCGAGTTTCAATTACCAATGGGTAAGAATTCAAGATCCTCGTCGTCATCTTCCAAATCCTGATTCGGTTGTCTCGTTAATTTGTCCTCGTTTCCTTCATTCGGATGATACTTGAAATTTCTCAAATCGTTGTAATAATCGCGTGGTGTAAAATCGAGGGATCTTTGTTTTCTAGTGACGGCATCGAGAGCGCTCTTCAAGGATTCCTCGTTAGACGAATGTCCTATGGAACTCGCTGATATTAGAAGAACGATTCTTAATAGTAGAACCGAGCAGCACCAACCCCGCAGCATTGTCATCATGGCACGAAGCACGTGATGGCATTCACAGCTATTGGAATTCAGGTATGTTAGCTATACACAACTGCATATATATGTGTACATTTATGGATGGCACCGGGTGAATATAGGACTGAAAGAATTTTAAGACTCCCGTCATATTAACTTCCTAGGCGAGGAACCGAGGGATTTCCAATTATACACGTATCGGAAATCGATAGTGTCCCCTTCGACCAACCACTTGGATAGATGTTGGCGGTGACAAGGAAAAGGAAATCCGACCAAGGAATTAAACGTTAAGCCAGCGCCTCTTATCAATTTCTGGCATACAATCAAAGGCATAAAACGTTCAACGCGCAACGTTGGACTGTAGTGTCTTACTATTATAATTATGTGCATATGCATACTTATTATGCAGGCAATTATGCAACATTGAAACCGTCGAGAAATACGTAAGGAAATTTGCGACATTATACTTATCATGAACGAAGATAAATAGATATTTGAATATTCAATATAAAATTATATAAATATAAGAACATACGTAGAGAAATCTTTGTAGCATGCAAATTATCGATTCCATTGATTTTCAACTATTGTAATTTAATTCTTTTCTTTTTACAGGATAACAATTGTTACGAATATTTTTATTTCGTTGCAAACTGATGTACAAGGAAGAATTCAAGGATTTTTGTTATTTTTATTCAACGTGACGATTTATCAACAGGCTATAAAATTTGTAAGCCCCATAAAACGTTGGATATTTGTTATTCATCGGGTAATATAAACTTTTCTTTTGGAACGTTATTTACAGCGCATGTATTTTTTTTTTTGCGTCGCTCTTTTTATCGCGATTAATCGTTTGTTTTTCTTTTCTTTAGAGAGAAGAAAGAGAAACGTCCAGGAGGAAAACCAACCCCCCCTGCGACACGACGGTCCTCAACAGATCGATAAATGCGATGTTCTATGTGCAGAACTAACGAGGCACACACGCGCCCGACTTCAGCTGCGACAAAAACAACTATATATTTCGTAAAGGTCGATAGACGGTTTTTGTACGAGACCGCGACGCGAGTGACGAAAATTCGGGGCAGCGCCCGCACGTTAGACCGAGGGTCGTTGCCCATTGCGTCTCAAATTCGAGACTCCTATGTTTCCTTCAAAAATTTTCCAAAACATCTTTTTTAACACTCCAATTTTTCGTACTATACGTAATAACGATGGGAAATTATTCAACAAAACAATTCAATTTTATTTTATTGTACGACTGGCCTTTTCTCAAAAAACACTAATTGAAATAATTAATCAATTTTTATTAAAAAATTATATTAAAATTGGACGGAAATTGAGAAAACAATTCAATTTTATTTTATTGTACGACTAGTCTTTTCTCAAAAAATACTAATTGAAATAATTAATCAATTTTGATTAAAAAATGGTGTTAAAGTTGGATGAAAATCGAGAAAACAATTCAATTTTATTTTATTGTACGACTAGTCTTTTCTCAAAAAACACTAATTGAAATAATTATTCAATTTTTATTAAAAAATTATGTTAAAATTGGATGAAAATCGAGAAAACAATTCAATTTTATTTTATTGTACGACTAGTCTGTTCTCAAAAAACACTAATTGAAATAATTACTCATTTTTTATTAAAAAATGATGTTAAAATTGGATGAAAATCGAGAAAACAATTCAATTTTATTTTATTGTACGACTAGTCTTTTCTCAAAAAACACTAATTGAAATAATTATTCAATTTTTACTAAAAAAATTATGTTCAAATTGGATGAAAATCGAGAAAACAATTCAATTTTACTTTATTGTACGACTAGTCTTTTCTCAAAAAACACTAATTGAAATAATTACTCAATTTTTATTAAAAAATTATGTTAAAATTGGACGGAAATCGAGAAAACAATTCAATTTTATTTTATTGTACGACTAGTCTTTTCTCAAAAAACACTAATTGAAATAATTATTCATTTTTTATTAAAAAATTATGTTAAAATTGGATGAAAATCGAGAAAACAATTCAATTTTACTTTATTGTACGACTAGTCTTTTCTCAAAAAACACTAATTGAAATAATTATTCAATTTTTATAAAACAATGATGTTAAAATTGGATGAAAATCGAGTTGTATAGGTGACAAAATTAGATATAATCGCGAATATTATTGCGTTTTCAATCAAAATTAATTAGAATTAGTGATTAATATTTGTAATTTCTCGACGCGTTAATTTTCCATCGTTCACAACAATTTTATATTCAACCACGCGGGGATAGCTAGGAAACCATCGTCTCGAATACGTCGAAGAAGGTCGCGATAGAGACGTCTATAACACAGTGGCACACCGAAATAAAAAACTGTATGATCGATGGTCAATGTACATTTGACATTTGCGTCTCGGTTTCCGGCGACTACATACGCGAGGGTAAAAAAAGGCACGCCAGAGCTCTAGCTTCGGTAACAGATGTCGTAATTTCCTCTTTTCCGCCGCGATACTAATTTTCTTTTTTTTATATAAATTCTATCAAATATCATATTATAAAAAAAATCGCGTTTGTGCCAAAATATGAAGAAACGTAAGAGCGCGAATTTACCTCGCCCATCCCGATGCGAATGGAAAAAGTCGAGCCGCGCGTTTTCACGACGTAGGAAATAAAATATAAAAACAGAAGGTTAACGATAAATTCGAGAAAGGAAAGAAATTCTAACGTACCTTATCTCGTTCGTTCCTCGTTTAACCCAGAGTCGATTCACGAAACGAATTTCTCACCCTTCTTCAAAGATTAATTAGAATTTTTGTTGTTCCTTTTTTTTTTTGTTAGTTTCAAACCGTGATAACCGTTTCGATGATCTTCGAACGTGTTCCCTGACTGGTTGCCCGAGTTCCCGCAATCCGTTTCTGCATACCACCACCACCAAGTGCGAAAGCTTATATAGCGGGTGAAACTGGTCGATAGAACGGCGCATGCCGCTTTCCCGGCGCAGCAACAAGTAAGATGCGAGATGGCAATGCCCAATACTATATCTCATGTATGTACACGCTAATACGTTTGTCTGTGTGCTTTTTATAGGAAAGGTTGAGGTGATAGCAACCCCGACGGGGTGTGCCTATAAGGCACCAAAGCTCATCGGCATGAAATATTATATGAAAAGGCACGTACAAGACAGTCCGGACACGCACCAAGGACTCACTGGACCGAGTGAGAATACCCTTCATACGCGACCCATTAATCCAACGAAGTACCTGAGGGACAAAAAAAAGAGGGAATTATCACATTGATAAAGAATTTTGTTACTTAATGTATAATTTATAATTTCTTTATCATTAATTTTCACAGTTTGGCTCGTTTAATTTATTATTACTTATAACTGTAATTTAATTATAATTAATTTATCAGAGTTAATTTGACATACCCGGTTGAATTAATTTGTTGGGATGATTGTTGTTTGAGCGTTATAATTTTCTGGAGGATAAATATAATCGCTTGTTTGAAAATTAGAGTTTGTCATGATTTAAAAATTACTAGTTTGTTGTTGGAATTGCGCAGTTTTAAGAGCGCTTTGGACGCGACCCATTAATCCAACGAAGTACCTGAGGGACAAAAAAAAGAGGGAATTATCACATTGATAAAGAATTTTGTTACTTAATGTATAATTTATAATTTCGTTATCATTAATTTTCACAGTTTGGCTCGTTTAATTTATTATTACTTATAACTGTAATTTAATTATAATTAATTTATCAGAGTTAATTTTACATACCCGGTTGAATTAATTTGTTGGGATGATTGTTGTTTGAGCGTTATAATTTTCTGGAGGATAAAAGTAATCGCTTGTTTCAAAATTAGAGTTTGTCATGATTTAAAAATGAATAATTTGTTGTTGGAATTATGCATTTTTTAAGAGCTCCACTAGTGCCAGGATGGGAAACTTAAAATTAAATGGAATATTTAGAATGTTAATATTTGAATACACCAAGTATTTTTGGAGAACGAAACATAGTCGAAAAGACAGAATTTTGTTCTTCTATATTTTTGTAAATTTTGAATATTTGAAAAAAGAATTGATTCGGAGATAAAAATAAAAACGAAAGTATAATTACAAAGGGCTGGTTAATAATTTGTCTCAAAATATGGCGAATGTATGGAAAAACATATCTGTGATTGTTTCTCGATACTTGGTAACGAGTTATTGGGTGGTGAGCCTACGTCGATAAGAGATATCGCTTATCGCGCGATACCCATACTCAGGAGAATGTAAAGATAATACAAAAAAACAGAAATATGATTTTATGCGAGACCTGACATTCGTATCGCGATAGAGGAAAGAGCGCAAAGGTGCGCGAAGCATCGATCAAAGGTTTGGCCATTGGGACATTGGCGAAAGAATGTCACAAATACGCGTTTCGACGATTTCCAACGAGTACGCCGCATTGACGGAACCACGAACATCTGGTAATTTTGCCCGCAGAGTGATTCGACTTAGTGCAAAATATATCTTTTGTTTTTTTTAACAAAAAACAAAAATAATGTTGATTATAAACAAGCGAGACATATGACGTTAATCTTCCAGACCTCATCCAACTGCCCTTGTACGATGAACCATTGGCAATAACTTCACAACCGCAAACAGGTAGGAAAGTCAAATTTCCAATAGCTCTTGTTAATCGTATTGTCGTACGCTGATCATTTTCTTTTTTAGAAAGCCAGAACAGAGGTCATCGAAGACCGATTCCGATAAACACGACCGATTGGATCTCGACACCCAGGGCCGTTTTAAATCCAGTATGCAGCACTCAATTTCTCGACGGTGTCAAACAGCTCGAGATTCAACAAACCGTCGATCTTAGAACACGTGAGTTCAACATTTTTCGTTATCTTCGATTTTCTTTCCAATTCCGATCATTTCCAAACTCCTTTCTGCAATTATTAAAAGAAATTCTAATTAAAAATCTAATTCTGTGCATATTACATTTATTTCTATTAATTTTATCGACTTTCGTCCATGCGAGAATTGTCTTGATTCATTGTAAAACTGGATTAGCCAACTTTCAATTATCAGAAAATTGATCAATACCATACATGTGTGTTTCGTAATGACAACGAGCCAGTTGACAATCCTTAATTTCGTTGTTCGAAAACAATCGTGATGGCGTATCGACGAGCCACGAATACTTTGATGAAGTCTCTATCAGACCAATATAGATATCTAAAGAAATAGGTTTTTTCGATGCGATAATAATAGAGATAATCTCATTGTCAGATATAATACAATTCTTGGAATCGTCTTTGTACCTTGGATATATCTCTCACCCATCTTTGACAAACTTTTTCAGTTATGGGAGATTGCAGAAGTGGTAATCATTACAAATACCGTGTGAAAGTACCGAGAGCCGAGACCCTTTTTCTTGCCACTGAGCTGAACGATCCTCGTATCATCGGTTCGTCGAGAGGCTTTACTGTAGATCTGCAAGATGCCTCGGGTCAGACAGCTTTTACACTGCAAAAACAGAGAACATGGGGATGCGTGCCGGGATATTTGCACGTGGGTAAATTGAGTCAATAAGCATGTGTATACGTACGTGTAGAAACGTACACGAGGCTCGCTAACGTCGATCTTGTTTTTTCTCCAGAAATTGAGTGTACAGGGAACGTCGTTCGTGGGCACTATCGAACAAGACTTTACCCTGTTCTCATCAAGATTCACCGTTTACAATTCGTCTCATGATCCCTTGTGTCTCATTTATGCGCCACACACTTTCTGTGTTTGCTCGTACAAGGAAGAACGTTTTCAGGTGAGAGTACCATTCCTTTCTTAGCTCTGCCATGATTTTTGTGTTTCTTGGTCGATAATTCAGGAATCTGTAATACTGAAACAACGACCAATTTAATTATGTGTTTATTTTGAGTCTGGGCTTTTCATACGAGAGATAAATGTAGCAAGAATAGAAATGGAACAAAATGTTGGAAGGTACACGCTTACAATTGTTCTTAGGTGTCTTCGTTGGACGGCTGTAGACCATTGGCATCTATAGTTTTACAATGGGATCATCAATCCATGGATTACGTGATCACTGTCACTTTTCCCCTTGACATGAACGTCAAACTCAAGAGCCTCTTGCTCGGTGCAGCTTTTCTCATGGTAAAGGCTCTTTCGTCTCAGGA
This sequence comes from Netelia melanura, assembly GCA_964007305.1. Lineage (NCBI taxonomy): Eukaryota > Metazoa > Arthropoda > Insecta > Hymenoptera > Ichneumonidae > Netelia > Netelia melanura. The sequence goes on from OZ023258.1 coordinate 5,383,578, forward strand.
TACACAACAATCTGAAAATATAAAATCGTTTTGATTTCTCGGTTTTGTTTACTTTGTCACAGGAATCTTTGTACTTCGAGCGGCTGAAAAAGTCTCCGTCGCGATAGCGTTCTGCGGAAACTCGGACGTACTTCGATTCGAATTTGGTTACTACAACGGCGTGAGTGAAGTATGGTAACGAACGATGACTTGTATTCAAAGAAGAAATTTAACTTGAAACGTAGGATGAAGAATAACATTTTGTCAAGGAGACAATGAACATTGACTTTTGATCATAACACCGTTAAAACGTTATGGACCAAATCTTCGGAAGGAATATTGTTTGGAGAACTACTCAAAGTTAATAAAAAAGATCATTGAAGAGTACTAATATCTTTTTAATACATACACGTGTTTCCATTAATTAATCTGTCTGACATCAGCTTATCAGGAAACCTTACAAATTACTAATGAGCGATGAGTTTTTCGAATTTTCCAGCCTCTAATAATTGTAAGAAGTCTTCGTATGGCAAAAGATCATAACGACAGCAGAACTGTTATTACTGCACATAGATGACTGTATGCTAAAGTAGTACCTGTTGCCGTTAGCAAGAAACGCGCGGCGAGCGCATGCGCCGTAAAAGTGGTAGAAGCTGTCACAGTCGTCACAGTGAAATGTGCATTGCCTCCAGTCAGACGTAACCCTACTAATGCCACAAAAGCATTATTCAAATTCTTTCTTTGTTCGGTTCGTTATCACGGCTACATAGTTGCAGGTTTATTACTATCCAGACGTCGCCGAAGTCCCACGCTTATCGTCGATAACTAATTCGCATATTTTTTTGTACAAGTCGTAGCTTCAAATTTTATCCGTTGGAAGACAGGGACAAGTATAGTAAACATAAACTATATGGTTATAGCTTGCGATTTTGAGAGACCGATAACCTGAAACGAACATAAATGACGTGCACACAAGGGCACTTGACAATCAAGCGCCTGACAAAGGGCTTTATGTATGTACGTATAGTAGGAAGAAATGGTTTTAACCAACGGATTGAGACAGAAGTGGGGAGATCACAGATGGAATACAGAGCGGCAAAAGTATAAATATAGAACGATCGATTGGCCACACTGGCAAGGAAGAGAACGTTGAAAAAAAGTCGAAAAGCTGGTTATCTGTTATTCGGTTGAACTTTGAGTCCGGGTGACAGAACTGCCAGATAAGCAGACGCACTATACATATCTGTTTCATTGTTAATCACCTTACATTGTAAGACGAGATTATATATTTTTACTTCGTCCTCACAACAGCTTGGTAAGTTCTTGAGGTGTAACGTGCCTTTTTTCTCAAATTGCCAAATTTCTTCAAAATTCTTTTTATCCTTATGACGTGTCAATATTGTTGAGAGATCTGAACGACAATGAAAATTAGTAAATTTGCATAAATTCAAATCACTACAAGAATTTTAATCTCTCACAGTTTTTATTGCAATTGTGAGCTCAATATTTATAATTTGTTGACCTTTAAACTTATGTCTAACCTAATTACGATGTTCGACGTGTTCCTTCCAGAAAGTTTGTAGAACGGCGTGATATCAACGGATTTTGGTATACGGCGTTACCGACAACGTGCAAGAATCATCGTTGGATTTGTAAAATGACTCTTTGCGAAATTGTTGGATTGTTCACCATACTATATTACCTGTTCTACTTGATAGTCCCATGGTTTTTGGACAGTGATATAGAGCTAGCGTTCTACGAGAAATGGGGCAAACCTATAGGTATATTTTATATATTTCTGTCAACAGTGATTTGAGATATTTACAATGATCTTTGAAAACAATTTTTTTCTCGCCATGGTATCATCAGCGAGCTTGAGGGGAAAGGTTGTTTGGATAACTGGGGCATCGAGTGGCATTGGGGAACATTTGGCGTATGTTTTAGCCAAGGTTGACTGCAAACTCATTCTAACATCTCGCAGGACGGATTTACTCAACGAAGTCAAAGAGAAGTGTCTGCGAAGTAAGTAAAACAATATAAGCGTTTCATTCACCAAAGGGAGATGGAAGGTAGTCAGTCAAAAAGTGTAATCGATTATATGTTTTAGTCAATGCCAATCTAAAGGATACTGATGTGGAAGTACTGCCGATGGACGTAACCAAAACTGAGTTGCACAAGGATGCTTTTGATCATGTTATATCGAAATTTGGCAAAGTATGGATAATTTAACAAACATTTACAATACGACTGAGCAAAACTTGTTACAAGGCATTAATTTTAGTTAGATATTCTGGTGAACAACGCAGGGAGAACTCAGCGGGCTGTCTGGGAAAATATTGATATTGAAGTGGACAAGCAGATGTTTGATTTGAACGTATTTTCTGCTATATCTTTGAGCAGATTGGCAGTTAAACATTTTCTTGAAAATGGTCAAGGTCGGTTGGTCGTTACATCGAGTATTGCTGGTATACTTGGGGTGCCGTATTCTGCTTCCTATACTGGTGCCAAACACGCTTTACACGTTAGTTTTTCCACGATATGGGATATCAAATTTATGGTAATGAATCTAGTATAAGTAGTAAGATTATGGTTTTTAGGGGTATTTTGAGAGTTTGAGGTCGGAAAAAATGGGTAGCGACATTTCTGTAACAATGGTATGTCCAGGACCAATACAAACACCTTTCCTTGCTGAAGGATTTACTGAAAAAATGGGCGAGGTAGGTGAAAGCACTACTTTTGCATTATTTATCAAATATTTGGCTATCCAAAATGTACACGTTTTCTTCCACAGAAATATGGACAGGAGACTGCAATATCAAAGAGCAAGATGTCCGCTGGACGTTGTGCCAAACTCATGGCAATCGCTATGACTAATAACATGCGTGTTACTTGGATCGGCAATCCAATGGTATTGCAATTGACCTATCTCAACACTAATTATCCAAATCTTTTTAAAATGTGAGTTTAAAAAGTTCTATCTTACTTTTATAATGACTAAATAGTATGAAATTTTTACGATGGAGCAATATTTTTTCAGGGTGATGTCGTATGTTGGACCAAAATTTGTGCACAAGCTGCGTGATGCCAAAGTTTCTAAATAACGACATCCGCATCGTGTTAACATATTCATAGGATTGTAGTGATCTGATGGCTTCCAAAGTTTAATTTTTAATTGATTTTGTACACAAGATAAAATACACAATGAATGTTCGATTCTTATCATTCTACGTATTTTAACAACTTTTGCCGAGCCCCCTTGCCTCTCATTATAGCAGTTTTGAATAGTTTACAATATAGTTCGATCGCTGATGGCGTGTCGTCGTTTCCTGGTACAGGATATGTCACCAGACAAGGATCGCTATTTGTGTCAACGATTCCAATGGTGGGTATACACATTTTTGCCGCATCAGTAATAGCACGGTGAGGCTGGAGTACCGTATCGAGTGTTGAGAGACAAATAAGGAGATCGGGTAGTCGAGTTACCGCATTAAACTCTTTGGTAGAGTTTGTGAAAATTCCGTTTCTCCAGCGCCGTGCATGGGCAAATTCACCACATTCCATGGCTGTTTTCTCAACTATATGCACTGCCTGAGGATTTCGCGTGACAAATAAGATCACGCCATCTCTGAATGCAATCTGAGCGGCAATGTTCAGGGCATCCCGGAGTAATTCTGCGGTTTGATCAAGATCTATAATTAGGTGACCCAGACGAGAACCAAACAGGTAAGGTCGCATATAATCATTCAAGGTCCCCTCCTTGTGGCCATAATGAACCTTAGCATTAAAAAGATCTTCGACAGTGAAGAGTTTGTGTACTCCAAAGAAATCAGGATGTTTCAGAGGATCTATTAGACTTTCCCCAAGATCTGAAAATGCAACAACTAAAGTTAAATTGAGCTCATTATTTATATTACTTCTTTCTTTTACTTTCAGGGAAAAATGACATGTCCAAAATCAAAATTTAATATCTCCACTAACCATATTTATTGATGTTTTAATTTATTCCAAAACTGCTGAATTTATGTCCAAATCAGTTTAGTTATTTTGATTGCATTTTAGGAATGAATGGCATAGTTTTTTTGAGACTCTATAGTTTCAAAAAACCTATGCTGTGATAACTACTACCAAAACTATGTTTAAACTCTCGTGATATGTACAGACATATTACGAGAGTTTAAGAGCGATCGAGGTATAATGAAAGAAAATAAAATACTGTGGCAATTCGATCAATGTTGTTTCAATGATCGTAAGTTTATATTGATAACAATTTGATATTTATGAGTTGTATTTGCACAGTTTGATCGCCATTCTTTTTTAATAAATTTTTTGAACCAAATATTCAATGGATTATAGGTTATGTCAGTCGGTCGTACTCCATGGAAAGAAAAGCGAAGTAATATTGGTTGCACGATATTGTTGATGAAATAATAATGAAGATAATGTCGTGAAAATGTAATACCTTCGGGAGTCTGAATCTCCGTGTTCGCTTGTGTTGACAGTTTAGCGATATGTGGATGTGCCGATCCTAAAGGTCTAATGAAATGACTCGCTCTGAGCACTGGAAAATAGGTACATAAGAACAAAATACAGTCATGTTTTCGACGAAATATCCTATTGTTAATGGCTAATGCCAGTGTAAATGACTTAATCGCTTTTATACCTTTATTTGCAAATATTCGTGAAACCGTGCCGGCCATTTTTACACTCGGAGCCTTTCAGAGGTTATGTCTCGTTCGAAAAAGAAACACGCTCTGTCCTTGTCTGGCGGATCCACCTCGTTAAAAGAGTAGGAGAGCTTCTAGCCATTGGCAAGCCAAAATATTCTTCTATATCCGACGAATGGCACAATCGCTCTTGGGAACTTTCAGTCAGCGACAACTCTCTCGTAGTCGCAACACTACGCAACATGTGATCGCAGCGAGTGATGTTTTGGGAATAATAAAATATGGCGTCTTTGAAGTGACAGAAAAAAGGCGTTTCGGAAAAAAAGATGCTTTAAAAAATGAAGCATTTTTGTGATTTAATGGCTCGACAAGCGTAATCGCGATGCCGGTTGACATAAATCGTCTTACCGAGGGCTGGCTGGAGCTCGAGAGTGATCCAGGTACAATGAAAAAAAAACAAAACACTGCGTCAATTCGATCAATGTTGCTCTAATTGTCGTAATTTTATAATGATTATATTATGGTATATATACATATATATATATATATATATGTATTAAATTTAAGAATTGATATTTTATTTACATTTCTTACCATTTTTTGTGGTGAATTATTCATGCTTCTTCAGCATCTCACTTTCATTTTAGTCAATCTTTTTAATTTTTGACTATTTTAATGTACATGATATGCAACAACCCTATTTTGATTGCAGGTCTCTTTACCCTTCTCCTCGAAGACTTTGGTGTTAAAGGAGTCCAGGTCGAGGAAATATATGACCTTCAAAAGTCTCTGGAGGGTCCAGTTTATGGATTTATATTTCTCTTTCGATGGATAGAGGAGAGAAGATCCAGGAGGAAAGTCGTGGAACAGGATGAGAGTTTTGTGAAAGACGAAGATATAGTTAACAATATATTTTTTGCCCAACAGGTGAATTTATTTTCTTGATTCTTCATAGTATATCAAACAAGAGTATAATAATTTATTCTTCCACCTCTTATAGTATGTGAACTCCCGATAAACAAATAAATAAATAAATTATTGACAGTGCTTGAACAATTTGCACTTGGATCGCATGTTGTTCAATTGAATATTTTTTCAGGTGGTTCCCAACAGTTGCGCTACCCATGCGTTGCTTTCGGTTCTTCTGAATTGCCCGAACATTCATCTTGGCACGACGTTGTCTCGGTTGAAAGTCCACACATCTGGTATGTGTCCTGAGAACAAAGGCTGGGCGATCGGTAATACACCCGAGCTTGCTTGTGCTCACAATTCGCACGCGATGCCACAAGCCAAGAGACGACAGGACAAGAACACTGGTGTATCGACGGGACGTTTCACTGGTGAGGCATTTCACTTCGTCAGCTACGTACCGATAAACGGTAGGCTTTTCGAGCTCGATGGTTTGAAACCTTATCCAATGGATCACGGTCCCTGGAAGGAACACGAGGAATGGACGGAGCAATTTCGACGAGTTATCACGGATCGTTTAGGAATGGCAACGGGTGAACAGTTGCAAGACATAAGATTCAATTTAATGGCTGTGGTGCCGGATCGTCGTCTGGCAATTTCTCACAAACTCACGATGCTCAAAACCAACAGACAGATCGTCCTCGAGGCGCTTCAACAACTCGTCAAACTCAGTCATCAGGAGGGTGTGATGGAAAAAGGCAACGACAATTACGAAAAAGGTGAGAAGATTAATGAACGAAGAGGCAAAGGGGATGATGAGAATTCGACGAATTGCAAGCACGATGTCGACGCATCGAGTGTTCCCACTGTCAACGTGGAACGATCCGAGAATAACGAAATCGAGGAATCTTCGGTTAAAACTGAAACAAGGTAAAATCATTGCGACAAATATTGCAAAAGTACGGTCGACTATCTGACAATTTAATAATTGTTGTCGTTTCCTTTTTTCAGTAATATGGAAAAAGTTGTAATGTGCGCCCTGGATTATGCAACGCCTTTAAGAATCCAAACTTCACCGGCTCACAGTTCGTCGAGTACAGACACATCCTCGGAAATTGGATCCGCTTTCAATTCACCGACGCAGGGTACGTGGTACAGAATGAAATCGAACGAAGATTGTAAACAAAGAGACGAAAAACGAACGAACAAATATAGAAACGTTTTAATCAAAATTGGAATTATCAAAGAAACAAAATTAATTCCATCTTTGACAAAACAATTCTAAACCTCGTAGCATCGTTTTCTCGACGTGCAAACTCTTCTCTCTTGACAAAATATCAAATCGTTTGGGCATATCATTCTCAAAGATTCGATCCTCGTTGGATTTCGTTGCGACGAGTAACACACGTAATAATGTTTGTCGGACATCGTATCGACGAATTTACCAATATTCTGGCAAGGTTCGTTGTTGATAGGAACTTCCGTCTCGCTGGGAAACGAGGTTGTTTCACTCTCGTACGGTGTCGTCGTTGTTTCCAACTGTTCGTTGCGTTCTCGCGTGCAAGTTTTGTATCTCAGAATTTCGCATATACGATTGTAAACATTGAACGCGGTTCCCGGCGAGCATGAGAATTCGGTGATCGAGGCGGTTTCTGGATCGCAGGTGTAATATCTCGTGCAATCCGTGCGATTTGGCAAACGTACTCCTTTTGCACAAGGCAATATCTCGATAATTTGGACATTCACGTTGGCCGAGAGCGATTTGTATTTCGAAAACGTTATGTACTCCTTATTACCGAGATTGCCTTTGATAACGACAACGTTGTTTTCAGATTTTCGTCTATTGATAAGAGAATCTATGGGCTTGTCGATGACCGACGTGTCTAACGAGACCATTCGATCTTTGTCCGTCTCGTTTCTTTCCGTTGTGGTAGATTTTCTATTATTCTTTCTCTTCGATTTTCCCGTCGTTGGATTTCGATGAAAAGTCTGTAAGAGATAATTTAGCATGTCCTTTTTATAATCATTCTTTTTCAGATTGTTCTGCGAGGAGGGTTCGCAATTTGTGCTGGAGGTGAATCCATCGATACGTTCGTACAGCAACATACGATCGATAATTCCTCTCAACAATGTAAAATTGTTCTCTCCGTTATTGCCGACAGTGGCGAGCTTCGAGTGTAGCTGACTGTGGAAGTAACGATGCAAATAATTGTCCACCTGTTTCTCGATGGCCTGAGAAATAGCGAGATTGTTCGAGTCTTTCGGATGATTTTCCATCGCGTCTTGTCTGGTATCGCCGATCTCTATCAGAGGATAGGGAGTCGCCAGAGGTTGTACATTGGCGAGCTCTGAGCTACCTTCGAGCGAATGCGAGGAACCGAAAGCTGGACGATTAGTTAGAGACGATGAATCTTGCGCGTATCCGAGATAACTCGTCTGTGAAGGATCGATCAGTTCCGGTCGCTCGTAACGTTCAGTCACGATGGATTTATCAGTCGATATATTGTCGCACGTCCATGTATCACCTGGCAAAACGCAGATGCGAAGATAAGGCTGGAACACCTGGAAACAATTCATGTGGATCGTTAATTCGGTCAATTGAAGAACTTCTTCTTGCTGGCAATTTTGTGGAATTACAATTTGAACAATTGTACTTCATACAATTGATCAGAAGTTTCTAAAATTCTTTTGCAATTTTGTAGATTGTGATTTTTCAACGGTGTTGGAATTTTGTCTGAACTTACCAGTCCTTCGGTGCACTTTGCAGGCACCCAGACGTATCCACCCTCTGGTAGATTGACACAATTGTAAAAAATGGTACAGCTGGTTACGTGAGGTTTTCGCGACTCCGGGCATTTTGAAGCACCGATGGAAGAGACGAAAATGCACACAAAAATAAGAACGTTGGTTTCTCGTCGAGGACGCATTTTCGTCGACGTTGCTTGTAACACTGAACGACCGTAATACCTCGATGATCTATGTACCGTTTCGCATATTCCCCACCGATCTCGACGTCGAGTCTTAGTTAGCACCTCGTCTCGGATCCGTTATGTCAAGTTGAAGCCGCTAAAACCGTTGCCTCGATTTCTAGATGTCCACGACCGACAAAACCCAAGTTTTGTACGAAATAAATTTTATAATACGATTGTTTTTATTTCAGCTTGGGGATGGAATTCCGGACAGAGCAGTCCTACCTCGACGAAAGATTTCAAAAAATTCGTTGTTATACGAGTAGCTGGGGATGAAAAGCACGAGGCTGGCCTGAGTAAGTATTATCTCGTCGTGAGAAAGATCCTTTCTTAAAGAATCACGGTTAAACGAAAAGAAAATGTTGAAACAAAACTTATAATTTCCAGGTCGATCACTGGGCAACATAAATATAAATGGAAAAAGACTCGTTTCTGAGAGTGGCCACTTGCACAAAAAGGTGTGTCTGTCGGGTGAAGTTCGAATCCCTCATGCAAGAGTCAAGACGAGCAACGGTGATACCGTGACGGAAGAGAAAAAAGTCGAGAAGATCGATCCTAAATTGTGCTCGAAATATCCGGAACTTTTTGAGCCTCACACATTTGCGCCGAAGGATCTGCTAGCGTTACTCAAGAATCTCGAGCACGAGATAAGTATTTGCGAGACGAGCTTGAAGGACGAGAACGACAAGAGAAATAAATACAAGGTGAGATCCAAGTCGTAAATTTGCTGAACTCCGTGTCAACGACAGCGTTAAAAACGAGTGTCTTCGCTCCTTTTCAGGTCGACGATTGTAGACGGACTCATAACTATGACGAATTCATCTGTACGTTTCTCTCCATGCTAGCGCAGCAGGGAAAGTTGGCTGAATTGGTCCAGCAACATTTGACCCTAAAAAAGCACACAACTTCGGTTACCGTTAGTCGCGTTCACAGGTAATTTATTTCATTGTTAAGTCTTCTTTCTATAAATCCTGTTATCTCTTATCGTTCGAATATTTCATCCATTAATAATCACAATACGCTTTGCAGATCTTCAAAAAAAACGGACGCTCGACCGAACTCTTCGCGACGCCGTCGTGGAAGGACCAAATGCAAAAAGCGCAAGTGAACTTGAACGCTTGGAAACATTGTGAGAAAAAGATAAAACCAGACAATGGGAGAAACGTCCGCGAGGACAATCTCCTCGCACTGATTTCATCCGACAATCTTGCGCAGGTCGTGAAATTTGTCATTTTCAACGACGAGAAAATTCGTCAATTTTTTATTTCTCGTATTTTACGCGTTACGTCGGAATTATGCAACAGGCCGATCGATCGTTTATTCATCATAAATTATCCATATTTTATAAATACGAGCATCCAGCTTTCGACTTTCTCATCGCTTTTCTCTCTTGATCCGCCTGACAAAGTGCGGGCATTATTTACGCCGAATTCTTTTTCCTTTTTAACTCGGTTATCTTGCCACTTCGACGAACACAAACCGAGAATCCACGAACGTTCGCGACTGCGAATAAAAACAAACCGTAAATCTCGCATCGACGAAAGTGAGATGGAGGTGGATTAATGAATATTATGTTGAACGAAATAAAATAAAGTAACATTGTTGCGGAGATATTGGTCGAAAAAAGTGAAAGAAAAAGAAAACATTGAAAATTGTCTTTATTTCGATATCCCATATATTTGTACAATTTAATTTTATACGCTTTCGTTTCGATATGTTATTTTAGAGGCTGAATAACGCATACGTTAGTTTTCTTCGCAAGGCCGAGAATCGTTGAAATTATGTCAGGGATAATTATCCTCGACGATCCTTCGATAAACGAGTCTTTGGCGTTCGTCGTATAGGAACTTTATTCACAAAAAGAAATGAATTTTCCGAATCGAGACAAATTTTCTGACCATTTGTTGTTTTTCCTCAAAGACTGACGTTCGCAAAAAGATTTCGTCATTCGTTTCTTCGATCTAGCTTCATCTTCGTATCAATTTATCCAACTCCATTCACGATATTTACATAAGCTTAAAAAATCTCTTGCGCTCCTTTCACGAATATCCTAAATGCAATTTCGATGTACTAGTTAATTTATTTTTCCCCGAATATACAGGGTGAATTTCGTAAGTTGTCACAGGCTTTATTTTAAGGTAGATGGGATCATTACAAACAAAAATTGTAAATATACATGAGGGATATTCTTAATAGTTTACGAGATATAAGTTTTTAAAGTTCGTCCCGTTCGGCCCCGCCCACTCCTGTCCTAGCCATAGAGATAGCACGGTACATTTGGGGTTGTAAAATTCAGAGCACTCAATTTTATTTATTATATTATTACGCAATCAATTTTATTTCTCGGTTATTGGCTGCTAGGGCGAGAGTGGGCGGCTCCAATGCTTCTCGGCGCGCTCCGATTGGACCAACTTTAAAACGTTATATCTCGTAAACTATTAAAAATATCCCCAATGTATATTTACAACTTTTGTTTGTAATGATCCAATCTACCTTAGAATAAAGCCTGTTACGCCTTATAAAATTCACCCTGTATAATCGATGTGCCAGATCCAATACGTCGTTGTAGGCACGAGTCGTTAATTTATCCATCTCATCGCGAATATCTCTAGAAAAAATATTCTTCACATTTCATTCGTAGAAACTATGAATACGAGAGGAAAGGAGTTTGTTTTTTTGCAATTGGAAACTTGTTATTTCCAATAATGAACAAAAGTATAATACGAATTCTCTTTGCTCGGCATATTTATTCACCAGTCATGTCTTATATTTATAAATAGCCAAATACACGATTATTCGTAATTGTTTTTTTTTTTTTTTTCTTCTTTACAAGTGTTGTTTTGTTGTTTCACACGACGTAACATTTTATCATGCTTTTTCGATTCGCCAGCATTTCGGAGTGATCGTGTGGTGTGTCTGTGTCTCTGTGTGTGTCTATGTGTGTTTGTATATATAAAAAGAAAACGCAACGAAAAAGTAAACGAGGAAGTGAAAACAAAAAACAAAAAATTTCATTTTTACTTCCACACGTAACACCAAATAGTAATAAACAGTCTTGTGTGTCGGGTTTAAAAGGATCCGAGGAGCTTTTTTTTCTTTTTTTTTCTTTTTTAGTTTCCCTCGTCGCTCAACGCACGCGTACGAAGGATATAAAAGAGAGATCTTATCACGCTAGTTATCATTCGCCCAACATTGCGATCACATGCGCTAAATGTTTATACAAATTTTTTCATCTTTTTCGTTTCTTTTCTTTCTTTCTCTATCTTTTCTCCACAATATTTTTCTTCCCTTCTTTCGCGAAACGTTTCATTTTTACACGTCGCGAAACATCACATAAGTAGTACGAAAGCTAATTCCTTTTAAAATTACAACGTCGATCACACACGTTTCGTTTGCTGTTGTGTTTTTGTTCTTGTCGTGTTTTGTTTTTCTTTCTTTTATACCAACATTCTTTTTTATTCGCTCGGCTCATTCTCTCATAACGTTTAGACCATTAACGATAATAAATAGTTTTGGGAAAGGAGGACGAGGGAAAATTAACTTTTTCCTCGATCCTCGCACGGGAAGAAGGGAGAAAGGTTGGGGAACAGGATCAGGCTTAAAAATTATTAGTCGCTGTCGTTGATTGGCATGTTAGTCCGTAGAAAAGAAAAGAAAAAAAAAAAAAAGAACAGAAAAGAAAGAAAAAGAAAGGAAAATTTTTTCTTTTTTTTTTCCCTCTTCTTTTTTTTCGTGGATATCTTAGAACGTTTTTTTTTTCTTTCTTTCTTTTTCATCGCATATAAAATCGGCACTCGGTGCCTGATAATCACGTGTGGTTATATAATACATAACGAACGGCCAATGACACCAACGCGCTATATGTATAAATTCATTGGCCGTGTGGGCGTGTCTCTCTCTCTGTGTTCCTTGTGTAATCAATGTATCCGTGTGTCGATGCGCTTCTCTCTCTCTCTCTCTCTCCCCTATGTGCAAATTCATAATTCGTGAATGGATTAAAACGAAACTTTGCTATCATTATCTTTGCGCAATTTTACATCTTATTATCGTTATTTCTTTTTTTTCTTAATTAATTTCTTAATCGTTAATAAATATTAACACTGAACGTTTTACCGTCGATTCGATGAGCTTTGATTAAAAAATACAAATTACATTTATACGCGCTCAGTTTCGTTATTCCCTTCACGAAAAAAAAAAGAAAAATGTTACTCGTTTGTTGTTTCTTTGTTTTTTTTTAATTTTGTTTCTTCGTTCTTGAATTTTTTTCTTTGTTTGTTTGTTCTGTTTGTTTTTTCTTAGAAAATAGCTCCAAGGCGCACGACACAATTTTTGTTTCTTTTGTTTCTGCTTCTTTGCTTAATTAATCGACGCCCTTGTTTCTAGCAAATCCTCTCCCCTCCCTCCCTACATCAAGGATCATTCTCGCACGTATATATCATCTCTCCCCTGATAACCAAAACGCGTTTGGTCACAAGTCCACAAATTTATTCCAACGTATATCTACCTGATCGTACTTTTCTTTGATCGGTGGACGCGATTATGAAAAAATACATTAATTTGAAAAATACGTAATTTACTCCATATGAATATGTTTTTTGTTTTTGTTTTTTTTTTGTTTTGTTTTTTTTAATATACGTATATATTATAATACGTGCGTACGTTTGCTCGTGCGTGTATGCTCTCTTTTCCCATACGTTCAATTTTTTTCTGACGCGAAATAATAATAATAATAATAATAATAAGAATTTAGAGAACTTTGTTCGTTTTTCTTTTAGTTCGTTGTTTCTTTTTGCTCTAAATATCTCGGAGTCAAATTTTCTTTCGACTTTTTTCCTCGCGGATTAAACAAACTCACGCACACACAGACACACACACACACATACACAAACGCGCGTACGTACAGCTCGAGATAATAGGCGATTGATAAATTTGTTTGTTTGTTTTTTTTTTTCCTCTTTTATCTCATCTCACATATAAATATATAATATTTATGTATACAAATATATTTTTCGCTGATGGCGGTTCTTCAAATCGTCGAAGAATTTTACTCTTCGACTAGCAAATACAAAAGGAAGAAAAAGAAAAAAAAAAAAAAAACAAGAGAAAAAAACCAAAAAGAAGTTTTAGCCTCGAGGACGTTGAAATTTCTTTTTCGTTTTTTTCTTTCTTTCTTTTTTGTTTTGTTGTTTATAAACAATATTCGAGAAGAAAGAAGATAAACAATACGAGAAGAGACGCTGAAGATAAAAGGCGCGATGCTTCGAGCGATCGCTCGAGGGATGATATTTCTGCTGGCGGTGTCGTGATAGCCGGTTGTGTGCGATCAATTACGAATCGAGACCGAGATCGAACCGTCGTCATAGACGGCAATTTTGTTCGACTCTGCTTCGATAATTAAAAAATAGAAAAAAAAGAAAAAAAAAAAGAAATAAAAAAAAATATATAAACAATTCGCGTAACACGGTAGTAATACGATAATAATTAATAATTAATTAATAATAATAATAATAATAATAACAACGAGGAAATAATTCTAAGTCGTAAGTCATAATTTACTTAAACATTAGGCATTCGTATTTAACAGCTACTATGTTCACGAGGGCGGTTTTACATCTTTCTCATCATTCGTTTTATCTCGTTATTAGTTTTTGTTTTCAGTAACCGCGACTGGATAACTAATTATGCATTCTCTCTCTCTCTCTCTCTCTCTCGCTCTTTCGAAATTTCGTCGAGTTCTCAGGGCAACGTATATATACGAATAAAAGTTGCGCCCGCGCAAAATAGCGTAAGAAGAAGTTCAGCGAAGAAAGGTTTCCCTCGTTGTTTGAATTCCCGCGCTGTTATAGTTCTCGGTGATCACAGATGGCGCTGCGTTGAGAAGGGAATCCTCGTCGATGGGAATTCTTCGTAGAAGACGATCGGCGACCGCGTTCGGTATTTCGTAAAGGAAGAAGACCACGATGACGACGACGACGATGACGATGACGACAACAAAGTATTAATCATTGTGATCGAATGTGACGAGGTACCCGCACCGCTTCAGGGTAGAGTATGATTAATACCATTGACGTTTATGGACGAATTACCAACGTTGCCGGGTAATATTACCGAATTAACGATAGCCTCACCGGGTTTGCCGAGTCTTAGAATGGATTGTAAAGATGCGACTTCGGAAGCGAGACGATCGAGCCTCGACTTAACCTCTCTTTCGGTTTCCGGTACAGGTTGAACACTCGCTGGTCCTGTCCACTCGTTGCCAAGCGATATACCCGAGTCTCTCTCGTCACTGGAGCCTTCGTTGTCCCACGGTGGCGACGCTCTTGGTCCAGGCTCCTGTTTAATTCCCTGCAACGCCAACAACGCACTGGCGGCGTCCTTGTCGCCGATTCTCGTTTTGTGCCTAAGTTTGTGGGGTAGAGAATTGTTCGATGATGGATTTTGCGACATTATTATTTGGGTACTCTCGTCACCGCTACCGGACGACAATTCGAACGGAGATTGTGGCCTTCGTGCGCGAGAAAGATTGAGAGCGCTGCTCGTGTCGAAATGCATCGCGGGATGTGAATAAGGATATTGAAAGCTCTCGGTTTCTGGATAGGCAGAAGTTTCCGGAACGTACAACTGAGCTGGCGATCTAGGTGATCTCGCGCCACTCACTGGTTGATGTATAACGGAGGTGTGAACGGGACTCGGTGAGCGCGCGTAAATTAGAGCGGCAGAAGCAGGCAACTTCGCTCTCTTGACGCTAATTGGTGCCTCGGTCGGTAATGCAGCGAGCACGTGTTCCGTGCTTATAACGGATTCGCCGCATATACCAAATTTGTCACGTATCGCGTCTAGTTGAGCTTTTAGTATGTGATTCTCTTTGCTGAGCTCCATCACGCGTTGTTCCAGTACCATGTCGTTGAAACGACGCTTTTCGCGAGATCGTTTCGCAGCCTCGTTGTTTCTTCGTCGACGATCCCAGTAACTGTCGTCTTTCTTATTGTCGGGAATGAATTCTCGTTGCTTGCGCTGGGAGAAGAGCTCTTTACGAATGTCGAAATTTTGGGAATACGTGTCACCGTGATTGCTCTGACTGTCGTGAAGATGATCGTGGGATTGTTGCTGTTGCTGTTGTTGTTGTTGCTGTTGCTGTTGTTGATGATGTTGTTGTTGTTGTTGTTGTTGATGATGCTGCTGGTGTTGTTGTTGTTGTTGTTGTTGCTGGTGTTGCTGTTGTTGCTGCTGATGTTGGGGCGGTGGACCGTGGTGAGACGGATGCGTGAGCGGGGGCATCGGACCGTGGGCATCGTGACCGTTGTGAACGTGGGTGGCGCCACCGTGGCCGGCGTGCGCCATCGTGTGGCTGGCCGGCATACTGCTGTTCAAACAGGCCGTTTCACCGTTGATGGGCGATCCACTCTGACGGGCGACAAACTCTGCCACCATAATTCGTCCTCTTAGAACATCTGCAATTACAAAAAATAGAACAAAATTGTTTATTAAGAAAATTCTTCTATAAAATTTATTAACTAGATATAAAATAATGTTTATATATTTAATTATAATTTAATTTAAAACAAAAATAATTTAATTACTTTAATTAATGTTAACTTTGAGATTAATTTATTTCAATTATTTCTCAATCTTTTCAAGGTCGATTGGGTTATTATTTCCAACGTGACGTCCAATAAAATAATCATTTTCGTTTATATCCGTTAATATCCATTTTAAAAAATAGAACAAAATTATTTATTAAGAAAATTCTTCTATAAAATTTATTAACTAGATATAAAATAATATTTATATATTTAATTATAATTTAATTTAAAAAAAATAATAATTTTATTACTTTAATTAATTTTAACCTTGAGATTAATTTATTTCAATTATTTCTCAATCTTTTCAGGGTAGATTGGGTTATTATTTCCAACGTGACGTCCAGTAGAATAATCATTTCCGTTTATATCCGTTAATATCCATTTTTAAAAAATAGAACAATATTGTTTATTAAGAAAATTCTTCTATAAAATTTATTAATTAGATATAAAATAATATTTATATATTTAATTATAATTTAATTAAAAAAAAATAATTTTATTACTTTAATTAATTTTAACTTTGAGATTAATTTATTTCAATTATTTCTCAATCTTTTCAGGGTAGATTGGCTTATTATTTCCAACGTGACGTCCAGTAGAATAATCATTTCCGTTTATATCCGTTAATATCCATTTTTAAAAAATAGAACAAATTTGTTTATTAAGAAAATTCTTCTATAAAATTTATTAACTAGATATAAAATAATATTTATATATTTAATTATAATTTAATTTAAAAAAAATTATTTTATTACTTTAATTAACTTTAACTTTGAGATTAATTTATTTCAATTATTTCTCAATCTTTTCAGGCTCGATTGCATTATTATTTCCAACGTGTGACGTCCAACAGAATAATCATTTCCGTTTTCTTCAATTCCCGTGTAACGGATAAAACATACATTGTCCTGATTAAGGTCGAGAATTAAAGAAGAAAAGAAGAAAAAGAAAAAAAAGAAGAAAAACAATAATGCAACGATGAGTCAGACGCGACATTCTGTGAATCGATAACGGAAGTAGGAAGTCATCGTGATGAACGATACATACACATACACATTTATTATTGCATCGTTTTATCGTGACTCGCGCGTACTTGAGGAAAGCGATGTTTATGGAAGTCGGCCGATACGACGTTTTTCGATGCTTAATTAAAAACGGAAATAACGAACGAATCAAGGCTTTTCTCTCGTTCTCTCACGGACTGACGGAGGACACGTCTCTCTCTCTCTCTCTTCCAAGACGCGTTTCCCTCTCGTTTTAAAAGCGATGCTAAATTCAGAAACGTCGCGAACGACCGACACACAGAGATAAAATCGTGGAGCGTATGCGTAATAATGTTTTACGGATAGGCATCGATTATGGTGCGTGCAAAACGCGAAGGTCGTTTTCATTATTGTAGGAAAATATGCTTCTCCCGCGGTAAGTAATCGTGACACGACGATTCACTCGCAATCAGGAACGAGGAAATTATTTCGTCTTTCATGGGAACGTTTGCCCCTCCATATAGACACACGCGTACATATATACGTATATCCCTCTCCTCCTATATACATATATCTATATATATATATATAATATCATATATCATATATTATATATCATATATTACATATGATATATCATATATTCTATATTACATATCATATATTATATATTATATATATCATAATATTAGATATCATATATTATATATTATATCATAATATTAGATATCATATATTATATATTATATATCATATATCAGATATCATATATTATATATATCATAATATTAGATATCATATATTATATATTATATATTATATATATCATAATATTAGATATCATATAATATATATTATATATATCATAATATTATATATCATATATATTATACATTATATATCATATATAATATATTATATATTATATTATATCATATATTATATATTATATATCATATATTATTTGTTATATATTATATGTATATGTAGAAAATGAGAGAGAGGGAGAGAGAGAGAGAGAGACGTTGATAGTCGATGAGTTTGTGCGAACGACCTCGTGAAAACTTACGCGCGTATTCCGCGGACTATTCAATGACGTACCTACGTTTATACGCGATTCGTTGCGTATACGTATATTATCCGTCATCGAGAATCGTGCCACGGTCGCGTATTTATTTATTTTTTTCTTCTTCTCGATGAACGATCGTACGGCTCGTCGCGTGACGAATATAAAAAAAAAAAACAAGAAAAGAAAAATAGCAACAACAACTACAACGACAAATGAAATATTAAGAATTACGAGCGGCTTTGTCACGATGCAAATGTCGAAGGGTTCGAGGTTCTCGATCGAAATGGAATTCCGTGTAATTCGATAGTTAGAAAATTGAGAAGAAATGAAAATGGAAATTGTGTTTTTTTTTTTTTTCTTCAATTTTGTTTATGGACTTCGGGAGAATATAACGAGATCGATATTTTCTCAAATTTGTGGAACCGAGATTCAAATTTTAATCAGTGTAATTTATTTTTATTTTTTTTTTAGCCTTTTTGAAGATCGATAATTACAAAGAGAAAAATGTCGTTAGTGAAATTTGAAACGAGTGAACAAAATTTGACAAAAATGAAGACATTTTTTAATTCTTATCACTCTCTCTCTCTCTCTCTGTCTCTCGTTGCAACGTTGCAGGGTAATGATGCAACGAATATCGGAGCGTTAATGCACAATCCCTCGAAGAGAGATAGAGAGAGAGAGAGAGAGAGAGAAATAGATAGAGGCATAAACACGTGCTCGCTCGGTGCATTCCCCGTGAGAGTGTAGTTATGCGATTACGCAAGAGAATTTTTTGCCCCGAGGGCCTTGTCGAGTACACTGAGCACACAAACAAACACGAACGCAAACACACATAGATAAGCGAGAATACGAAGAAAGATTCTAAGGCTTGCCGTGTGGATAACGTGGGAGGAGAACGAGAGAGGCAAACAGAACACGACGATTAGCCAAGACAGAAAGAGAGAGAGAGAGAGAAGCACGTTATTTTGTTTATCTCGTTACATAGTCGCGATATGGTAGAGAAAGAAAGAAACAAACAAAAAACGAGTAAAGAAGTAACGATTTTCAGGTACGTCGACAAGAACGCGTTTTCACGCGGTGTGTCCGGGTTTTGCGAAGAGCCTTGAAAAAAGGCGAA
>OZ023258.1:5403050-5467875 GCA_964007305.1 Netelia melanura
AGATTGCATCGATTTCGTGTCACTCGGCCGATCGCGATTAAAACTCCGATAAATCATTATTTATGTTGTTGTGTTATATTGTATTATAATATAATATAATATAACAATATAATATAATAATATAATATAATATAATAATATAATATAATATTGCAATATAATATAATATAATATTATGATATAATATAATATAATAATATGATAATATAATATTATAATATAGCATAATATAATGATATAATATAATAATATAATATTATGATATAATATAATACTATGATAATATAATATTATAATATAGTATAATATAATATTATAATATAGTATAATATAATGATATAATAATAATAGAATACAATATAATAATATAATATTATGATATAATATAATAATAAATATAATATATATAAATGTGATACAGAGATGATACGTAAAGTTTGTGTGTACGCGGTTTATGAAAGTACTTCGGTCGAGTGTATTGCAGCGGACGTCGGGTCGGCGAACGAGCAAGGAGAAGTCAAGGAACGATAAATACACACATTCTGTCTCTCTCGCTCTCTCATCGGGCGCGATAAGAGAGCGGAATCGATCAAGCGAGAAAAAAAAAACACAATTCATTGTCACGATATATACATTGGCAAAAAAATAATTCACATTTTTACAAACTCGAGAAAACGTACAAAAAAGAAAACGACAAGAAAATTTTTATCTAAAAAGAAAACGATCGAAATCTATGATTTTTTTTTCTTTCGTATAAAAATAAACAAAATTATAAAATAATAAAATATAAAATTATAAAATAATAATAATATAAAAAAATAAAAATAAAATCAAATATCTAATTAAAATCGCCCGAAACAAAGGTGACACGTGTTTTCTTTTTTTTGTTGTTCATCGCCTCCGCATGTTCGGCAAGAAAACAAGACAAAAATTGACAACCCAAAATTTATAATTAAAAAAAAAACATAAAAATATATTTTTTTTTTCATACACAAAATAAAATTGTTCGAAACAAAGGTGAGATTTGTTTATTTCCTCTCGTCGCTTCGCTATATGTTCGAAAAAAAAAATCGTTCGAGAATGGAAGAAATGTAAACGAGGAAAAAAAACATGATGTTTCGCAGATGGCGCCCCCTCCCCCCTTCTTCGCCGCCAAGAATCTTTACTCCCCCACCCTCGAGCACAATAGGCCACCCCGACGGCCAAGAGGGAATCGAGGTCAGGAGGATAAAATTCGAGACGACCCAATAACGCGATTCAATGGATCACATTAGAGAGAGCGAGACAAAGAAAAAGAAAAAAAATTTCAATCGACGATCCAACACCGGGTGCTTCACCCACGAATCTTACAATGCACGGATCGAGTCGAAGGAATTCGATCGCGGAAAGGAAATTTTTCTAACGCGGTAGCCAATAATGTAAAAGAAAGAGAAAGAAAAAAGATAACGGCTGTATGTACGTCCTAGAAGCGTTCGGAAATATTTCCTGTCTGTTTAAAAAAAATTCTCACCCCCTCGCCCGCCCCCCCCCACCCACCCTCCCGCCTTTCATCACTTTTCGTTCAGAATTGTATTCCGGTTGGGGAACACGTGTATTGTCCTCTTTGTATCTCGAGATAGGAGGTAAAATAATAATAATAAAAACACCGTTAATATAACGCGCGAATATGGATCACGCAGAGCCACGTGTGGGCGAGTATACAAGAGCTTGTAGCGTCTCGCACATCTTCCCCAAGCTGTGAAACGTACGCGTCTCGAAAAAGGATATTTTTTTTGTTTTCTTTCTTTCTTTTCTTTTTCATCCGCTCGTCGAACGGCGTGCATGCCCACCGATGAAACGAACCGTATAACGCGTATTTACGGTACATCGAATTTATATCTCGTCCGTTAGACGGGTTGTATGATTTTGTAATTTCTTTTTTTTTTTTTTTTCTATTCAGTCGCGATTGATACTTTTTTCTTTTACAAAATTTCACAGTTGTCGCCCACCACGTCATATTTATTATTATTATTTCTATCATTCTTCTTCTCTTTCTTCTTATTATTTTATTAATAGAATTATTATAATTATTTTAATATTATTATTATTATCATTATTTTAATATTATTATTATTTTAATATTATTATTGTTATCATTATTTTAATATTATTATTATTATCATTATTTTAATGTTATTATTATTTTAATATTATTATTATCATTATTTTAATATTATTATCATCGTTATTTTATTATTATTTTAATATTATTATTATCATCATTATTTTATTATTATTATCATTATTTTAATATTATTATCATCATTATTTTATTATTATCATTATTTTCATATTATTATTATTATCATTATTTTCATATTATAATTATTATCATTATTTTAATATTATTATTATTTTCATTATAACGCAATGATCGTGGTCGATACGTCAAGAGGGGGCGAGAAAAGAAGAAACATTGGTCGTGCAATTCTTCGCATTCTCTATGCACCGCGATAAATAACAACAAGCGAAACGAGACCCGGGAAAAAAACATTAACCAATAAAATCAGTCACGAATTCCGGCCCCTCGAACTCCCCCTTCTTATACGCTCGATGAATATCTTTATTCGCGCGATTACAAAAGTTACGGGTGACGAAATAATGAAATATCAACGCCAGTGAAATGTCTCTTACGGTACATCGTGCCACTTCGTCTTGTTCGTCTCGAGACACCGCAGGAGTCTACTCCGGGCCGATCTCTTTGCGCTACCTCTACCTCACGCTCTTTAAAAAATGAAAAGAACCAAAAAAAAAAAAGACAAACTTTCCACGACCGACGTATAAACGTTACCGGGTCCAAAAATTGTCCTCGATTTTATAATTTTTATTTATAAAAACGACAAGGTAGAAATAAGAAAATATGTGTTAACGAGAATCGTTAATTTTCATAAAGCTCGAGATGAAAAGAGTGGAAAAAAACGAGGCGAAGATGGGAGAGAGAGATATAGCGGACAATGCCCTGTGAAATCCAACGATAATAAATAATAATAATAATAATAATAAAGAAAAGCATAAATGCACCTTATTGTTATCGAGCTTTGCATCGCTTGCAATCGACGCATATCGTCGATTGCGAACGATTATAATTGATCGCCGTTCGTTGCAAAACAAATTCGCAATTGTCATTATTACCCGATCGATCGCGACGCCTCGACGCGGCAAATTTATGATTATGATCAATGCATCATCGATCCACGTATATATTTGTTTATGCGATCGAACGATCGCCACGTATCGTTAATCATCATCGCCCGCTGATTTTTTTTATCACGGTCGATCGCAGTGTCCGATATCGTCGAGAAACGCATTATTTTTCGTTTTTTTTTTTTTCGAAATGGTTTTATCATTCTCAACGACCGAGAGATCATTTCGGCGATATCGTTATTACGTATAGCATCGTGGGACTGATCTGCAAAGAATAAAAGAAAAGGAACGGACAAAGGACGAGAGAACGACGGAGGATGTAAGTGTGTCGTGCTTGGTCCGACCGAGACTTCCGTCACAGATCGTCCTCGCGCAAGGAAAGCTCTTCTTTATTTTATTATTCTTCTTCCATCGATCATGTACAACCGTCGATAATGCATGTACGACGTTAACGTTTTCACCAATCTTCGATAGAATCTGAAAGTTGAAATATAATTGAAAAAAAAGATAGAACAAAATTGTAATAAAAAATGATTTTTTAATAAGGAAAAAATTGTGATAAATACGGTCGATAAATAGCGACTATTAGATATGTTTGTACCTGTATGTATATGTAGCGAATCGTTGTAGTTAGATAGAAAAAAAATCCGGGTTCCTTTCTCGGTCGCTACTTTTGCTCTTCTCTCTGTCATAATACTTGCGTGCACGAGCAGTTTCACAATAACAGGAGAGCCCGTTGAGCGAGCTTCGGGAGCGCTCTATAGTACGGCGCATACTATATCGAGGGCAGAGCACCGTTAGCTCGGTCGCGTTGCCGCGTTACCCAGAGCCCGCACCATTCACCAGACATACACACACACACACACCTGCATATAGACATTTATTCACATACTTCTAAATATATATAGCTACGTATGTACAGCGTGACACCTACACGTACGTCTATTGTACACCGCATGCCCACCTTTCGTCATGGGCGTAGAATAATGACAAAAAAAAAAAAGGAAGCGATCGAAAAGTTTACCGCTTGAAATTACCGATGGAGAAAAATTGCACCACGGTTTATCAATAGCTGGGACTTTGTTTCGTGTCTCTCGGAATAGAATTGCATCCTACGTATATGAGTAACAATTTTTCGTTGTAGAAATTGCTCCAGGAATAAATGTAACTCAAAGTTAAATTTATATCGTTGATTCTGTCAGTGATTGGTCGACACTTCATTTTCTGAAAGAAAAAAAGAAACATATTTATCTTATCTTTAGTATGAAAAAATAAATTCATAAAAAGATTAGGAAAAAAATATGAATTTATTCAAGATCTTCAGAGTGGTCTTATCGTTGTGGAATCTATGCACGAGGCAGGCAAGGGTTAACGACACCGTGACTAAAATTGATGTGTAAGCGTCGTGCAAACGATATAATACATGCGAGGAGGAGGAGGAGGAGAAAACGAACGGATGATGCAGCGGGTCCAGCAGCAGCAGGATGTCCGCAAAGAGATAGAGAAAACGCGTCGCCGTCGTATCCTGAGTTCTCGTGTGTCTCTCACTTACGAGTCTGTAATGGAGACAATCTCGCCGTGGTTTATCGAAACGTTTCTTTTTCCCTTTATATTATATTTTCCGAGCTATTATCGTCCCGATGCGTTGGTGAAACTCGGCATAACGTAGACGTTGGATAATTACGACTCGTTGACAGTGGGAAGAGAGATATACCAGTTTTCTGAAACATATTACACATAAGTCTTTCCTAAATACTGATGATTTTTCATTTTGTACCTTTCGAGATGCGAAGTTTATCGCATTAACGTCACGAATACGTAGTTCTTTCGAATGTTTACATTTCGATGTTGTTTCACTAGTGAAACGCAACATAACCTCTGAGTTCACGCACTTTAGACACACGCATACACGCATACTAGAAAGGCGATACATCTCACGACGTGCACTATTTTCACCGTGACACGAGCTAACCAGCTTGCCGCAATATCATACGCCACTTAGAGTGAAAGTAGCGAGGTTTTTTATTCGACGATTAATGTCGGAAATTCGTAACGCGGATCGAAAGATCATCGTTCTGACAACTCGGCGGCCATTTGCAAATCTTAGAGCTATTCGTACTTCGTGTTGTTCCTCAGCGCCGCCCCAGCGGCGGCCGGATGAGATTGCCGAACTTCGCGCGCTTTTGTCCGAGCGATTATCGACAGGAGTAAACGACACCGTAATTCTTTCTTCCGCCACGGTGTCGCGCGCTGACATCTGCACTCGTAATTGCTGTAATTCTCCGCGGGGTGGGGGATGGCAGTCCCATAGGACCGTGTGGCGGACGTGCTTTGGGCAGGGAAGTGTGAGACGAGGTGAAAGAAAGAGAACGAGTAAAGATATTCAGACTTGCGAGAAGAAGAATACATGAGTATCGAACGATCGTGTGTGTCCCATACCGCAATGTTCGTCGGACAGTTTCCGTTCGAAAATATCGTGCGAATGCATGGGTCTTTTCGTTTTTGTCACGTGTTGGCGAAGTGGTCAGGTGGTGGGGGTGGAGACGCGAAGCGGCCGCCATAGTTGTTTACTGTCCGCGTGAGGTAAGTTACGCTTCATCGTTCCTGCGTCATACTTTTACATCATAAAAGATATCTCCCGTTCTCGTTTTATCCGAAATATGGGAAAAGTGAGTGAGCACGAGTTAGGTCCGGTACTGTGGAAACGAAAACACGCCGAGATTCCCGGCATCCAATGGTTCATTGACTACATTATGTATTTGTTTTTCTCGTCTCAACGATGCTGCGAGTGACGTGAAGTACACAGGCGCCGCGGGGTGTCAATGTGGCGAAGTTTTGGACTGGCAGCGACCTTGCGGGGAGCATATACAACGTGAGCGATCGAGCGAGGAAAACATTGAAAAAAGTAAGTACTTTTGAGGTTATGATAAAATCGTTTTCACTCTGACGATGATTTCCGTCTCTAAAACTCTGTAGATATATATACAATATGTACAAATATATATTAACATGTGTGCGTACTCATGAAATCTTTTTTTTTATACAGGTTGAGGTTAGGTTTTTCTTAACACCTCGTGATTCGAGCCGCGATTGACGAGAAGGTTCTCAATGTACAAAACGTATGGCGAAGTACACTACGATGATCGAGGCCAGAGAAAGTGGACGATGAACCCGGGCCTTCTCCTCGTTGCTATAACCACACGATATATGTCTATATAGGGAAGATATATATATATATATGCGACGACCATGCTCTCCAAGAGTTGGTCGTCAGAGTAAAGTCGCGTTACGCTACTTTAACTCACTTACGTTTCCGCTTAGCGTGTTCCAGAACACCGTTACGTGTGTGGGCTTACGAATTTGGAGAAAGATAGACAGAGACAGAGAGCGAAAAAATTTCACGTATGACGCACAATACATAATAAAGCCATCGCGCATCTCAAGCTCGTCAGGTTTATACGCGTTTTACTCATGAACTATACCGCTTTATAACAGTATCTATGAGATAACCATGAGTCGGTCAGTTTCATGGAAATTTGTCAGTTGTTATTTTTATCTATGGCGAAAGAAAAAAATGGCCCGTTATAAAATTAGAAAAAGAATCAAATTGGCTCCTTAGGAAAAATGATGTTTTGTCAAAGACGAGCCAAGGTTAAAGCTGCGCTCGATGCGCGCTGCGCGAGAATCACTGACAATGGTTAGGCCGGGGTGGGGGGTTGACTGCTGCAAGACAGAAGAGAGGGAAAGGACTGAGAAAGACAGAGAACGATGGAAGTGAGCGCGCAATATGTTTCTATTTACGTCCCGAGACACCCTCTTTCCTGTACAGGCAGAGGGTCAGCCATCGTCGTTGTAATATAACGTCGTCTCTCCCTGCTTCTCCATCGTTCGCGCGTCTTCGTTCGTCGTTATAATACGAGTCGCGAGTTCCACCGGGACGGAATTCGAGTAAGAAAATATAATAATTTATGATTATTATTTTTTACTTCACAACATCTTTGGAATTGTTACTTAGATTAATAACGAATTAATGTTAATAACGTAAGAATATAGTTTCATCAAAATGGAAATCTTAATAAGAAAATATGAATTGTTTTTAATGTTGGTAATTATAAGATTTTTAGTAATTAATCGAGAAACGTTAATGAACAAAATACAAAATAATGAAATATAATTAAAATTTAATTATCATCTTTATCACCATTCAGTTCTGGATTAAATGATAATAAAATTGATAATTAATGAATTAATTGAACTATCGGCTCAGTTATTATTTAAATTACAATAGTTACGTTTATTGAAAATTAAAACTTTCTGGAATGTTTTGTTCCAGCTAGTGAAATAAAAATTCTTAAAACATTGTATGAATAATAATCCGAGGATATTTCGAGATAGTCAAGCGAGTCCGTTTCTATATATAGATTATCCCTTATAAATTCATGGGCTCAATGCTGTTAAGACGGGTGTTGCGCGGCTGTTTGCCCTTCGCTTTCCCTCTCTTTTCCTGCAGCGTCCCTTCGCCACAGGTCTGCGTGGCTTACGCGTGGCACGTCATATCACTTACGTCACTCTGCCGCTGTTACGGTAGAACGAAAGAACGAGAGAGGGAAAGAAAGAAGGGAAGGCTCGATCAGCCTCGCCATAACCTTCCCCAACACACGAGTGCGAGAGAGAGACACTCCCGAGCGTTTGCTCCGCGAGACTTCGAGGCCAAGACCTCGCGACAAGAAATATTGACAAATTTTTACGTTCCTTCGGAAAAATAAAAACAAATTTTTTTTTTTCAGAATACAAATTTTCAACTTTGTTGATACATTTTTATATTCAATATATATTTAAGAAATTATAAATATAATAATATAACAATATAATAATATAATAATATAATAATATAGTAATATAGTAATATAATAATATAATAATATAATATAATAATATAATGATATAATAATATGATGATATAATAATATAATTTTGAAAAAAAATGGGTTTTTTAATTATTTTTTAAATTCTAATATTAATTCCAATATAATAATATAATGGTATAATATGATAATAATATAATACTATAATAATTAATAATATAATGATATAATATCATAATAATATGATGATATAATAATATAATATAATTTTGAAAAAAAAAACGGATTTGTTTATTATTTTTTTAAATCTAATATTATGGCGCGGTGAAAAAATTATTTTTGCCACGAGAATATATTTATTTGCGATAAAAGTTATTTAAACGTTTCGAATCAGGTCTCTCGCGGTCTTTCTCTGACTTACTGTTCCCCCGATGCTGTCACTCGTGCATAATCGAATGGCTTCTATTACCTTACCAATCTACCTATGCTTTTATATATATATTTAAATATATATATATATATATACATATACGTATGTAATACCAGCACACCGGCGTGTCTTGCGGCCGTGGCACATGGCCAACCTCGACAAGAGGCTCGCTATATACGGGGCGTTCCAGTCCAAATGGACAAGTCCGTGACCCTGACTCCCTAAAATTAAACCATGATTTTGTTTTTCTTTCAACTCGCCACTAACCCCGAAAATCATCGAATTTTTTTCAAATTTTTTGACAATAACAATTGCATATAAAATACCGGAAAAACATTGTTAAAATATGAAAAATATTCACAATTTCTCATTATTATTTTTGCCCAACATTTTTCAACTTTGTTCAATCTTGAACATTTCTGTAATTTTATTTATTTATTTATTATTATTATTGTTATTATTATTTAGCGAAAAGTTTCAAATTTTAGGAAGTGAACGAAATTAATTGTCGTGTATTTTCGAGGATCGTCACAAGGAGATAAAGAAAAATCGAGGAGGACGAGAATTTTGGTCGATGAGGATGAGGCGAACTAGTCCATTCGGTCTGGAATGTCCCATACATCGTGTCTATATACCGGCGTGTATAACTCTATGCTCCGTATAATAGCCGTGCGGCACGCGATCCGGCACACTGCACACAAGATACCGCGCGCCGGAACGATGGAGAAAGTTGACCACGACCCCTGAGCGTTGCAGAAAATAACACACTATCCGGTATCCACCGAGAGTGGTGCACCCGAGACATCTAAAAACGTCTCGGGCGCTCTTTTAAAAAGTCGAGGCGATTGCGGTCTTTGGATGAGAAAATTTCGTCTTTCTTCATTTCCTCGTTTTTTTATTCATTTTTTCTTAAAGCAGGTTAACTATTGTTTAGTATTAATAATAATTATAATTCTTTTTATTATTAATTATAATATTAATATAATTATAATTATGTTATATTAATAAATATAAATAAAATAATATCGATATAATTATAATTATATGAATAATAATTTCTAATATCATATCAATAATTGAATAATTAAATATTATAATAATTAAATTATAATTATATGAATAATAATTAATAATATAATATCAATAATTAAATAATTAAATATTATTATATAATAATTAAATTATAATTATATGAATGATAATTAATAATTATAATTATATGAATAATAATTTATAATATCATGTCAGTAATTGAATAATTAAATATTATAATAATGAAATTATAATTATATGAATAATAATTAATAATTATAAATAAAATATAAATATAAATAAAATATAAGTATAAATAAAATATAAATAAAATATAAATATAAATAAAATATAAATATAAATAAAATATAAATACAAATAAATTAATACTAATATAATTATAATTATATGAATGATAACAATTATTACAATAACCTCGCGTCATTGAGACAAATAACTTTTTTCATTAAAAACAAAAAAATATCTAATTAAATTAAGAAAAGTATCATTTCACATTTTTTCTCATTTTCTTATTTTCCTGAGATTTGACTAGTTGGCTACCGAAAATGTGCTATAATTAGGTGGGTCGTTCGCAGCTGTTACGAAAAGTACACCGAAACCATTTTTCTCCCCTAATCTTGTCCTACGTTCTCAGGTCCTTCTAACGCGTGTACCTATATATAGAAACTTTCTTCCACTCGGGGACTTTCGTTAATTATTCTTTCGAGTCCTCACTGTCAGCGATCCCTCTCTCTCTCTATATATATATATGCATGTGCACATACGAAGTTCATCCCAACTTTTCTAAACTGTGTGAAATAATGCGGGTCGTGAGTCGAACGTACGTCTGGCTTCCGGTCCTCGCGAGATATGTAGAATGTGTTCCTTAATTACTCGTCGCCTTCTCCCTCTCCCTCTCTTTATTTCTTTCGTGACATTTGTCGAAAAAGAACGAGAGAGAGATTGTGCATGGATGTGCGCGATGCTGCAACGCGTTTTTACCCCTCGACCCAGCCAATTTAATCCGTGCTCTTCCTGTCGCCTGCATCTGCTCTGAAAATCATGAAATTTCCTCCTCCGGATTACCGTACGTAAGATTGCATCGAGATGTCGAAAGACGATTAGAAAAACAAGAAGGGGAAGAAAAAATTAATTTTATAATTAATTTAATTTCACTTCGTCCCTTTCGCGAATAAAAATGTAATCTTACGAAGATCAAAGTCTTAAGTCTTGTAAAAAAACAGAATGCAAAAGTAGGAAAGAATATGACATTTTTGTTTAAATTTGATCGATTTGGGGAAAAATTTGTAAAAATGATTTTCATGCAAATTGTCGTAAATTACGATTTTGTTTAGTAAAACGGATTATATTTTGCGCGATGTCGTTAATGGACGTATCGCGCGTCGTACGTCTTCTTCGTGGCTCGTATCTTCGTCGCCGGTGCGACGTTCCGCTTTCTTACCCTTCCGGGCCATTTCCCTCTCCCAGGACACGTTACAGTTTTCTAGTGCAGCAGTGAAATGCTCCAAGACGTGACAAAGTGAAGGTTTTCGCACGAGTAGAAGAAGACGCGAGAATGCTAATTCGTCGTTTCGACGAGTAATCGATTTTGTTCGATTGAAAAATTGAAAGAAATAGATCCCATGGTTATCCCATTATCTAAATAGGTTTAAGAATTGAGGAATAAATGACAATATAAAAAAACGTGTTTTTTTTTGTAAATCAACAATTTATATTAAAAACTTGAAAATCTTATAGAAATATGCTTTGAAAATTTTGTTCGATATTTTTTTGATCAAAAGTGCGTTTGAAAAGAGAAAATTTTAAAAAAGAAACGTTCAATTTGGCCCTTTTTTCGCAAAGTTATGATCACTTGAAAACAAAAGTAACGTAATTTTTGAAAAATCGATATCTTGAAAACGTTTCGACAAAAAAAATTGAAAAAAATCATGGAGGTCTCTTTCAACCAAGACTGGAACATACAAAATTTTCAAAAAAATCGGAGATACAAAAGCTAAATGGTGTTATATTATATTATATTATATTATTATATTATGTTATGTTATATTATATTATATTATATTATTATATTATGTTATGTTATATTATATTATTATGTTATGTTATGTTATATTATATTATATTATTATATTATGTTATGTTATATTATATTATATTATTATATTATGTTATATTATATTATATTATAATATATTATATCATATTAAATTATTCTATTATATTATATTATGTTATATTATATTATATTACATTATATTATATTATATTATTATATTATATTACATATTATAATATTATATTGTATTATATTACATATTATATTATATTATATTATAATATATTATATTACATTATATTATATTATATATATATCTACGTACAGTAGGTACAGTAGGTTTGGTGTGGAATGCCCCATATATATAATATGAACATAGGCACGTGGTACATTAAAATGAAAAAAGAAAAACAATGTCTTTCGAAACGTCGAATGTCGACGTCGCGAATGTTATTACGGTTGTCTCGTACGCGAAAATGATACTTTTATTGTAAAATAGGAAGCCTCGCTAGCCGGTAAGGGGTGGCGGAGTGGGGGGGGGGGGAATTTCCAGCTCTCACTCGTCTCGAGTTCACGGACGTGTGTAACGACCGCCCATATGCGATATTACAGTATGGGTGTACGTTGTTACAAAGTATACTCTCGTGCCTAATCTATGTAGAAAGTTGCGCGGGCGCACCGTAATTCTCGTTCGGGCTGGCCTGCAATGAGAAAGAAAGACTCCTGTTTATTTAATACACGGGCACACACACACACACACACACACACAGGTACCAGCTCGAACGCGAGGCTGACTAATCTGTTGTGCAGAAAAATGCACTTGCGGATGACGAAAACATCTTTTTTTATTGCGTGTTGCCACCTGGAGTAATAATAACAATAATAATAACAGTAATAATGATGATAATAATAATAACAACGTGCTTTTTAAAATTTCATATTTATTACTTTTCTAATGTTTCAATTTATTCAAAATTTTTCATCGAAAATATAAAGCAACGATCAATAGCGTAAAGTGGAGGCAAAAAATATTGAGAAATCAATTAATTTACTTATAAATATTCGATAATGTACATACGGGGATTTGAATATCGCGCCATTATTCAAAAAGCCCGCGCGGGTATGCGCGCGCACTTTGGGGGTCGAGCGTTGTCGAACAAAGTCGAGATTAAACGACGCGATGTTTCAATATTTTCAAACAGTTGTTCGCTTTATTGCGCATTTAAGTGAATCTACGTAGCGTCGTTTAATGCGAGAAGATTTAATATCAAAGTGAAATGCCTTTTGCAACGTAATTCGTGCTTTATCGGTCGCGTGTGCGCATCGTCGCCGAGCATTTGGATACGTCGTAGGTGCGCGAGAGCGCATGCGCGTCAAGAGACATCGCGATACGTACGAGCGTGGTGGGGGTAGCCGTGGACGAATAGGAGCGCGTGGTGGGCGTAACCCGTGACACGTAGGCGAGTGGTGGGGGTAAGTCCAGCGCGTTGCGCAATAGCCAAACGCGTTTTGTTGACGACGCATCGTCCGTTGGTCTCGCGACGCGCGTTTCGTTCACGAAATTGTTTATATTTATGGAACAACTCTGCTGTTTTTTCGGTAACAGCGATTATTCAATAACATCAATTATTTTTTAATCGAGCAAACGGGCAAAGAGTTAATCTCTGCGTTTTCGTATACGCATCTTGCTACGCCACGTGTCTCGTTGTGTCAACGGCATCGCTTATTTTCCTTTTTTTTTGTATTTTCTCTTCTTTTATTCCCACCCCCCTTCTGAATCTTGTTTCTATATTATTACCGAGTATTCGAACGAGTCTCGCGGAAAAAGAGACCGATGGTAAGAGCGTGAGGCAAAATGAGAGATACGTCGGTGAAACGAACGAAAGCTATTAGCGCATGTAGCAGTGCGAGGGAACGAGGAGAAAAGCGCGGTGGCTCGTTTACTCGCAAACGCTTCTACGTACTTACTGTACGTAGATATATATATATAATATAATATAATGTAATATAATATATAATATAATAATATAATATAATATAATATAATATGATATAATATAATATAATGTAATATAATATGATATAATATAATATAATATAATATAATATAATATAATATAATATAATATAATATAATATAATATAACATAACATAATATAATAATATAATATAATATAATATAATATAACATAATAATATAATATGATATAATATAATATAATATAATATAATATAATATAATATAATATAACATAACATAATATAATAATATAATATAATATAATATAATATAATATAATATAACATAATATAATATAATATAATATAATACAATAAACATAATATAGAATAATATAATAATAATATAAGTAGGTATATGTTAATTATGTTATTATATTATTATTATTCTTATTATATTAATATAACATAATATGAAATAATAATATATATAATGTGATATATATAATATGTATTATATATATTTATGTTTTCGCAGAGCAGGTAATGGGAGAAAGTCGTTGACCCTCGATGTAACGCAAAGGAGAGTCGCCTCTCGTACACACGGCTGTATCGACACGCGAACACAAACACACGAGTGGAAAAAAGAAAAAAAAAACGGAACGCTAGCCTAATAAGAGAGCCCTCTCCCGATCGAAATTCTCGCCAACGCAGCAGCAACGGAAAGGAAGCTCGCGATCGTTACGGAACCGACGTATCGGTTCACCCGACGGAATGTCGCGACTCACGCGTTCACGTGTGATCGACGGATCTCGGGTTCGTCTGTGTGTGTGTGTGTGTATGTGTGTTTCTTTTCCTTGCTTTTCTTTTGGTTTGTTTTATTCGTAGATTTTATTTTTGCAAGCGAATTCCTCGTTTGGTAGAGAAATATGCATTGGAGTTGCAGAGAAATTAGATTGAGACGATTGGGTGAAGTAAATATGGAAGGAAATTTCAATTTGGATCGTTATTTTGGGCAAAAATCAATCGCGTATTGGTTAATTTTTGATTGAAAGGATATTTAAACGAAAATTGGAAATAATTAATCCCCATGGAAATCTTACTCTTATATACAATACGTGTCACAATTTTCCATTTCAAAATTCACCTTTTTTTCGTCTTATCGTTATCTCTGTATTCGATGAAATCTTAAAAATGAACCAGAAAACCCTTGTTTTCTTATTGTATATCAAATTTACGATGACTATAAGCTCTTAGAGCTTGAGAAAGAATTACAATTCACCGGAATTCAATATGGCCAATTTCGACGGATATTGCGAAACCTCGAAAAATCGACTTTTCTCGAGGCTGTACCTCCGGTCTTGTTCATCGCACAGAAAATTGCACTAATAACTTTATGAAGAATACGCAAAGATCTGACGGACAAGACTAGGAACATGCGGATAGCTCAATTTTTCTGCCCGTGGCGCCACTTCGAAAATCGCGATTTTTAGGACCCACAGAAGGGACCTGCAAAAAAACGCCTAAGCGATGGGGCCAAATTTTGTTTGCTCCAAAATCCCTTTATTTCATCATATTCGTATTGCGCGGGAAATTTCCGATTCCGTAATGACCCAACAAAGTCTTTTTGAACAAAAAAAATTTTGTTACCCCCCTGGACGCCCCAAAGTCCCTAAAGTAAAATCCGAACGTCGACCATCGACATCTGCCGAGGGTAGAACAATTTTTTCGTCCAGAAAAGCTTCAATTATAGGTTACGGAATCGGAAATTTGTCGCTGATAAAGAATCTGATGTTATTTCGGCCAATATCTCAAAAACTCTCGGAGAAAAACCCAAAAAACCCGAAATAACGATTTACCTACGTAAGGTCGATAAAATCTTAAAAATCGAAAACAAAACCATGATTTTCGTATTGTACGGGACATTTCCTATCGACACAGGCTCTTAGAGTTTGACAAAGGATTAAAATTCACCAGAATACACTAACGAGCAATTGTGATGCGTATCGCAAAACTTCGAAAAATTGTCGATGCTCTACCTCCGTTCTCATTCGCTGAACAGTAAATTTCCCGAGTAACTTTTCAAAGACCTCACCAAGATCAAGAAAATCCCTTGTCAGACACCCGCTTCATTCAATGTTTCGTATCAACCCTCCGTCAAAAATTCGACTCAACGAAAATCTCGTTGCCTCTGATTGTTAATATCCAAAAAAAAAAAAAAAAAACAACAAAAAAGACAAAATGCATCTCCAACCGCACCGGTAAACATTGTACGGGGCAAAACTCGTTAAATTCCCACGTTACGGAACGTTAACCAGTTATGAAATGGGTTTATAAGGGATCCCGCGAGTCTCCGTGGCTGCTTTCACGGTGAGAGCTCCATACCGTGTCCCCTCGCTGTCCCCCTCCTCCCCCCGCTTCTCTGGTGCTTCTACCTTATCCTCCTCCCTCTTGCCCCCGCCCTGCTACGAAGAAAGTTTCCGCGCTCGCGCATCGAGGAGAGCGGCCGGCAAGTGCATATTCGCGAGTATATCCCACATTGGAAAGTCCGTTTCTTTCCCTCGTCACTATCTCCCCCCCCCCCCTCCCCTCCCCCTCCCCGGCCTTTCCATCGAGAGACTCGCGACTTTTCTCGTTGCACTCACTATACAACCTGCGAGCGCGCGATTCTATTAAATCCAATGTCCGTAAGCGAGCCACCAGGGTGGCGGTCGTGCCGCGGTTTAGCCTTCACCGTCCCGGGTAACTCTAATGACTCTCTCGTACCTCTCGTACTTTTCCCCCTCTCGCCCTTCTCCTTTCGTCAAAAAACCAGTTTTAGTTAGCCACGAGAGAGAGCTAATCACTATTTCACTACCGAGAGACAGGAAAGTGCATGTGGACTCATTGCGAGAGAATATTGCGGGAGAAAACTCGACTTGAATTATTTGTATAAGAATGTATATAGGTTTGTGTGTGTGTGTGTGTGTGTGTGTGTGTGTGTACGTTTATGTTTGTGGATGAATTATCCGCAATTTTCTCGAGGGAGATATTGTTTATTAGAGTGAACACCGTATATGCGACGTATAGGAATTTATGAAACAACTCGACCGGAAGAAATATTGAGAGAATTGGAAAATTTTCATTGGAAAATTTGCCAATTTGTAAGGAATGAAAATTTTTGGGATAAAATATTTTTATTTTTAGATTTATATTTATTATTTTTTATTTTCTTATTTTATCGGTTCTGTATATACGATGAATAATTAATTATCGATTTAGCGACAGAATTTCATCGAAATAATCGGTTTTGAAATTTTTTATATTTTTTTAGAAAATTTAAAATTTTAGAAATTCGGGCGTATCGAACGCTAATAGGAAATAAGTGGATCGCGAGGATCGATGGGGGTAATAATAATGCGGGCAAAGTGCAATGGCCAGCGTGAGAATAGATTGCTCGTTTCGTAAGAGGGAAACAAATTAATGAAGTTAAAGAAGGTTAAAAAATCATGAGCGAACAGTAAATATAATGTTTCGGTTTTTGAGAATTTAAGGAAATACACGCGATCTCGGATATACTTATACATAATCGAGATGTACTTTCGTCCATGAAGTACGGAGAGCACGTTTGCGTTTATAATTGTACCGGGCCGTGACAGAAACGGTACAAAAACGTAAATCACGCTCGAGAGCGATCCATTTCTCAATATTTCACAGTCTGTCGAATTTGCGATTTTGTCCAACCGTTCCGGATTCCATTTTCGTTCGAGCGACGCTTACTCCTCGTGATTAAGGAAACTTCACAGATACGAGAGACAATAATTTTCCCGAACAATTCTTATCAAATGTGGCAAAAATACAAAAAATAACAAAATTCGTAAGTAAAAATTAAAAATAAACCGCGATAAGTCGATAATCGTCTAATTATAATAAAATCGTATCATAAAAAATCGTCGTAGTATCAAAAAATCGTTAAACAAAACGAAATAATTTCACTATTTTGCGAAAAATTTCAAATTTTCAAATAAAATTCAATATTTTCGAGGGAAAAATCAATATACTGATAAATTTTCAATCGATTACAAAATATAAATACTCCTTCGAGTCGCATCGTATTCAAAAATCGTTAAATAAAGCGAAAAAAAGCAATATTTTGCAAAAAATTTCAAAATTTTGCTAAAAATTCAATATTTTCGAAGAAAAAATCAATATACGGATAAATTTTCAATCGATTACAAAATATAAATACTCTTTCGAGTCGCATCGTATTCAAAAATCGTTAAATAAAACGAAAAAAAAAACAATATTTTGCAAAAAATTTCCAAATTTCGCTAAAAATTCAATATTTTCGAGGAAAAAATCAATATACGGATAAATTTTCAATCGATTACAAAATATAAATATTCTTTCGAGTCGCATCGTATTCAAAAATCGTTAAATAAAGCGAAAAAAAAGCAATTTTTTGCAAAAAATTTCAAAATTTCGCTAAAAATTCAATATTTTCGAGGAAAAAAATCAATGTACGCATAAATTTTCAATCGATTACAAAATATAAATACTCTTTCGAGTCGTATCGTAATGCACGACCAAGATTTTTCGAGAAACAAGTAAAAAAAAACGCGATTTTACGAAAATTTTCGTTATCTAACGATCGTCGAACGACGCTACCGCCACCTGTACGGACACAACCATAAGCGCCCCCCTGTATTACATCGCCATGTCCATTTATCTCGCGTTTTCCTCGATACGTAATCGCGCAAACGCCAAAGAGCAAAAGCACGCACGTTTTCTGTGCTCGAGCAGCAGGACATTGGCCTTCCGCGCATTCTCGTCGTCCCGCGTAGTTCCGACATCGCGCGCAACTTCGCGTTATATATCGCTTTTATGTAATACTTTCGCGCATGCACCTCGGCTCGCTCGACCCAACAGCTCGTTTTTCCGTTTTTTTTTGTTCTCAAACGGAATTCGCTGACGACAGACAATTTTTCTAAAAAAAAAGGAACAAAAAAACAAACGAAAAACGAAATACAAAAACTGAAAAATTCACCTATAAGTCGATAAATTCTTAGAATACGACACGAACTTTACTTCCTCGCTCACTCGTGCGAAAATTATGAGAATGAATCGAATTTCTCAAAGAAAAAAATGATTTTTCCCACAAAAAATTGCGATATCTTGTAATTTTTTCATTTTTTTCATTCGATTACGTAATTACGAGGCTCGATACAATAGTTGTTTCTTCGTTTTCTTATTCCCAAACGGAATTTGCCGACGACCGACAATTTTTCTCAAAAAACGAAAAAAAAAAACAACCAAAAAACGAATTTAAAAACTCAAAAATTCACTTATAATTCGATAAATTCTTAGAACATTACACGAGCTCCACTTCCTCACTCATCCTTACGAAAATCATGAGAATAAATCGAATTTGTGAAAGAAAAAAATGATTTTTCCCCCAAAGAATCGCGATATCTTGTAATTTTTTTCGTTTTTTCTTCGTTCGATTACGAAATTATGCGATTATTGGTTGAAAAAAAAACAATAAGATGGTGGATAGGACTTTGGTCGAGTCTTATCGCTTACCCCTCGCAATTAGTTTATCCACGTCCGGAAATTTGGACTCGAGATTACACACACTTGTGTTGTATCTGCGTACGGAGGAAGAGAGTACCGAATTCGATTAACCGGTTATGTAGCGTCGTGTGCTTCGGCCATTGGCACATTGGCGATCGTTACCGGAAATTGGAACAAAACGCTATTTCGCTGTAGCGAAATTGAGGGGCTCGAAACCGCTAATTGTCCATGTGATTGACATTGCGGTCGGAGAGCTTGCCCATGTGATAATTGGCTGTAAATATATATATATATATATATTCATGGATGTGTATGCATTGGTATAATGTAAGAACTGCATTAGGATATTTATCGCGTGGGTATCGAACTTCGTAGAATTGTGAGAACCCGCTGCCACTAACTCCTCGACGAGAAAGTAAATTGCTACGTTCGCCATGTGCAATTACAAAACAATTTATAACCAGGGGAATTTAATTTTCACGATACGCCGTATATCGCTACTGCATAATAGCCGCGGTATAATCGTCCAAATCGATTTTAATTATAGAACGCTTGATTTAGAAAAAAAATGCACACTGTTTTTTTTTTCGAATTTCGAAAATACGAAAAAACGATTTTAAAAAAATGATAAAATATCGATAGAATTTTGAAATATCGTTTTTATTTTCGTTTCGAAAATCTTTTGAACGATGTTAATTTTTTTGAAAAATGGATAATGATGGAAAAATTGATGGTAAAAATGATAAAAAAACAATTGGATCGATTAAAAATATTTTTCAACTTTCAATTAAACGCCATGATTAATATTGATCGCGATTAGACGCGACGCGAATTAGAAAAAAATAAAATTAAAAATACAGATTTACGATAATTGCACACTGTTTTTTTTCCGAATTTCGAAAATACCAAAAAGCAATTTAAAAAAAATGATAAAACGTCGAAAGAATTTTGAAATATCGTTTTTATTTTCGTTTCCTTGGAGTTTTTTTTGTATTTAAGTTCGAAAATCTTTTGAACGATGTTAATTTTTTTGAAAAATGGATAATGATGAAAAAACGGATGATAAAAATGATAAAAAAACAATTGGATCGATTAAAAATATTTTTGAACTTTCAATCAAACGCCACGATTGAGATTGATCGCGATTAGACGCGACGCGAATTAGAAAAAAATAAAATTAAAAATACAGATTTACGATAATTGCACACTGTTTTTTTTCGAATTTCGAAAATACGAAAAAGCAATTTTTAAAAAATTGTAAAATATCGAAAGAATTTTAAAACATCATTTTTATTTTCGTTTCCTGGGAGTTTTTTTTGTATTCAAGTTCGAAAATCTTTTGAACGATGTTAATTTTTTTGAAAAATGGAGAATGATGGAAAAACGGATGATAAAAATGATAAAAAAATAATTGGATCGATTAAAAATATTTTTGAACTTTCAATCAAACGCCACGATTGAGATTGATCGCGATTAGACGCGACGCGATTTAGAAAAAAATTAAATTAAAAATACAGATTTACGACAATTGCACACTGTTTTTTTTCGAATTTCGAAAATACCAAAAAGCAATTTAAAAAAAATGATAAAACGTCGAAAGAATTTTGAAATATCGTTTTTATTTTCGTTTCCTTGGAGTCTTTTTTGTATTTAAGTTCGAAAATTTGTTGAACGATGTTAATTTTTTTGAAAAATGGATAATGATGGAAAAACGGATGATAAAAATGATAAAAAAATAATTGGATCGATTAAAAATATTTTTGAACTTTCAATCAAACGCCATGATTAATATTGATCGCGATCAAACCCGAGCTTGTTAGCGACGTTTTTCATTGAACCTCGCGGTTTCTCCGAGGGAGTTTTAGCACACTCGTGTATGTTCAACGACGTTGCAGTCGTCGTGGAGATGGTAGAGTGAGAATGAAAGAAAAATAAATAAAGAAAAAAAAAAAAAAAATTAACTTATATACAAATCCTTGTGTACGAGTCGGGTGCTCTGTTACCTATGAGAAAGTGGGTCGCAGAAAGCAAGGCCACTGACACTGGCCCCGCGCAACCGACGAGAGAGCTGCTAAATCCCGATCTCTCTCTCTCTCTCTCTCGCTCTTTTTAGTTCACTGCTTTCTCTCATTCTGTCGTCGCTACTCGAACAATGCAGGCAATTTGTTATCGCTAACTCTATTTTTCTCACCAATCAACCAGCTTCTTTTCTTTTCCACGCTCAGTCGCGCCTATACATAAAACAAAATCAAGAAAAACGAAGTTATTTCGTTTCATTCAATTTTTTCGACAATTCATAAATCCGTTTCCACGTGCCAAAATCCATTTTTTTTTCATACACGAACACGTTTATTCAACGAAACAGTTTTGTTTTTACAATTATTTCTTTAATTTAAATTTTCAAAAAAAAAAAAAATAACAGAATTTTAGTCAGTTGGATTTTACTTCAATTCCAAAAATATATTTGCAGGGTTCTTCCTGTAAACTAAATAAACTTCGTTGAGTCAGAAATAAAATCAAAATTCGATCAAAATCCGATTTTTGTGCAAAATAATTTTTTCATTATTTTCAAAAATTGTGTAATCGTACATTTTTTTTTCCACAACGAAGCTCATAATCGCAAGAATTTCCCGTGACACGACATTAGTGTCATTATCGTAAACTGTTCGCGCGCTAAAAAGTCGGAAAACAAAATAGAAAGAAAAAACGGAGATGCGCGCGAGCGATTTTTACTCGTGCGCGGCTCGATTGCGTCACGAGTTCGTTCGAAATGGACGTAAAATAACGTGCGTTTTAGCAAGTGTCGTGCAATAAAACTTTGTATCGAGGGGCTGAACCGCGGCGCGTGAAAGAAATCGTCGTGTAATCGTCGTTGTTAACGTTTTCTTTCTCCCTCTTTTTTTCTTTTTCTTTTTTTTTTTATTTCCTCTCGCATATTTTTCACACCCACGGAGTTCATCGATCGCAAACGTGTGACTCTGACCGCAAATCGTCGTACGAACTCGCACACGTATGTCTATATATACACGTGTGTGTAAACATGACTGGTGCGTAGTGACATCACATCGTCACCGCCGTCTCGTTTTTTTTATCATCACTTATATATTCTCGGATACATGCGAAATGAGATCGAGAGTTCGTCGCTTTCGAAAGCGGGATGATTAAAAAAGCGAAAGAAAAAATTCGAATTCCAAGCATGTTCGTCATGTTTTTTTTGTCACTACCGTGAGAGTCATTCGTTTTACGTCGCGGACACGGGAACGGTGAACGAACGATGACGAACGACCAGTCTTTCGCGTTAATTACGTTGGTCATTGCCCGTTCTCAAAATCTTTTCGTTCATTCCAATTTTTCATCGAATTTCTATCTTCGTTCGAACGTAAATCCTTGAATTTTCGTTTTTTTTAAGGATTTTAGAATGAATGAAAATTGTTCGAGGAGATTGTTCCAATTAGTAATTGTTTATTTTGATTGACGAATTGTATTTTATTTAGAAAATTAGACGGTAAAACAAATTTTTGATTCCTAATTCTAAAAATATTTAATTTACGTGCAAAAAGTTGAATCGAATTGTTGAAAATTTTATTATAAAAATGCATTTACCTATTGATTAAAAATATGATTTTGTTTACGATCAATATTGGAAATACCACTTATTCACACACAAAATAAATACTTGAATTTTCGTTTTTTTAAGGATTTTAGAATGAATGAAAATTGTCCGAGGAGATTGTTCCAGTTAGCAATTGTTTATTTTGATTGACGAATTTTATTTTATTTAGAAAATTAGACGGTAAAACAAATTTTTGATTCCTAATTCTAAAAATATTTAATTTACGTGCAAAAAGTTGAATCGAATTGTTGAAAATTTTATTATAAAAATGCATTTACCTATTGATTAAAAATATGATTTTGTTTACGATCAATATTGGAAATACCACTTATTCACACACAAAATAAATACTTGAATTTTCGTTTTTTTAAGGATTTTAGAATGAATGAAAATTGTCCGAGGAGATTGTTCCAATTAGCAATTGTTTATTTGGATTAACGAATTTTATTTTATTTAGAAAATTAGACGGTAAAACAAATTTTTGATTCTTAATTCTAAAAATATTTAATTTACGTTCAAAAAGTTGAATCGAATTGTTGAAAATTTTATTATAAAAATGCATTTACCTATTGATTAAAAATATGATTTTGTTTACGATCAATATTGGAAATACCGCTCATTCACACACAAAATAAATCCTTGAATTTTCGTTTTTTTTTTAAGGATTTTAGAATGAATGAAAATTGTTCGAGGAGATTGTTCCAATTAGCAATTGTTTATTTGGATTAACGAATTTTATTTTATTTAGAAAATTAGACGGTAAAACAAATTTTTGATTCTTAATTCTAAAAATATTTAATTTACGTGCAAAAAGTTGAATCGAATTGTTGAAAATTTTATTATAAAAATGTATTTACCTATTGATTAAAAATATGATTTTGTTTACGATCAATATTGGAAATACCACTCATTCACACACAAAATAAATACTTGAATTTTTTTTTTAAGTATTTTAGAAGGAATGAAAATTGTTCGAGTAGATTATGCCAATTAGCAATTGTTTATTTTGATTAACGAATTTTATTTTATTTAGAAAATTAGACGGTAAAACAAATTTTTGATTCTTAATTCTAAAAATATTTAATTTACGTGCAAAAAGTTCAATCGAATTGTTGAAAATTTTATTATAAAAATGCATTTACCTATTGATTAAAAATATGATTTTGTTTACGATCAATATTGGAAATACCACACATTCACACACAAAATAAATACTTGAATTTTTTTTTTAAGTATTTTAGAACGAATGAAAATTGTCCGAGTAAATTGTTCCAATTAGCAATTGTTTAT
Source organism: Netelia melanura (assembly GCA_964007305.1). Taxonomy (NCBI): domain Eukaryota; kingdom Metazoa; phylum Arthropoda; class Insecta; order Hymenoptera; family Ichneumonidae; genus Netelia; species Netelia melanura. Next base: position 5,427,054 of record OZ023258.1, read on the forward strand.
TTTGATTAACAAATTTTATTCAATTTAAAAAATTAGATGGCCAAACAAATTCTTAATTCTTAATTCCAAAAATATTGAATTTAAATTAAAAAAATGGAATCGAATTGTTGAAAATTTTATTCTAAAAATCCTTTTATTGATTAAAAACACAATTTTGTTTACAATCAATATTGGAATCCTCCCTCATTCACACAAAAAATAAATTGTTTTTTTTTTAATGAACCGAAGGAGGTGATTGAAATCGTGTCGTGTCGTTGACCGGAACGTTTGGCATTGCGTTCCCGGTGTTGTTTGTAACGAAATTCTCGTTAGCGAGAGCTACTCTGCGCTAACGGGCTCGAAACTTTCACTGCGCCGATGCCTTCGTGAGAGTTCGTATTATCACCTATCCTTCTTAATCTTCATTGGTTTCCTATCTCTGGCTACGTCATAATTGGAATAATACCGTGTTTTTCGTTCCATCCCTTCCAAAACCCTTTTTTCCTTCCTCTCGAGACCCACCAGGAAGACATTCGTTCGAAAACATCGTTTATCGTGTTTTTACACGTTTTATCCACGTACATGTCCCATGGTATCGTATATATAGCGAATGAGAGCTCTCACGAGCAATATACAGCAGTGGTAGTGATGTCATTGGTGGTGGATGGCCTTTCTCGAGGCTTCGATGGCCGAGAGAAAGAGAAAGAGAGCGAGTGAACGGCTGGGTGGGTGGGTGGGGGGGGGGGGGGGGATCCTCACTGCCAATGCCAAATTCCACCGGGGCAATGAACTACTTTCTAGAAGCCCGATCTTCATACTATCCCCACCCATTTCTCTTTCCTTCGTACCCTTGTCTCCCTTTCTCTCTCTTTTTCTCTAGGTCGATTCGACGGGTGTATATTTCGTGATATGACAAATCACGAAACGTTACGAGAGAGAAAGTGACCTAAGAACGTGACGACAGAAATTCTTACAAAGTTAAATTATGTCACGTTGGAAATCCGACGATGGTTTTGGTTCCGGCCGAAGTTAGATGAGTTGTCGATCTATCCTAGATACATCGTGGAAGTTGGTATTGCATTTTTATTGGAAGAATGGACAACAATTTTCCGATCAAAAGTGCAAAAAAAACGTGAAAAATCTTAGTTTTTGTAATATTTTTTGACAATTAGTTTGTTTAAATGCAGGGATAAGAATGTTTATGTTCGTGTCATATGAGAAAATTGATATACTTTGCGAATATAATATTTTTATTCTCAAATTTTAGCAATTTACGAGTTAAAAGTTGAAAAAATTGTGAATTTTCATTTTTTTTTTACAATTTTTTTTCGACTCGAACTAACTTCACAGAGTAGTCTTAGAATCGTAAATTTTCCACACAATACGAATATAAAGTTTTTATTCCTCAATTTTACCAATTTACCGGTAAAAATTCAAAAAATCCAAAAAATTTCATGATTTTTCCATTTTTGACCGTCAAATCGTGAAAACTTAGGAACAACAATATTATATTCATTCAGTACAAAAAATTTCCGATACAAACCGCTATTTATAAACTCATTATCTACAAAAAAAACATTATCACAGAGAAAAAAATCATTTTTCCCATTCGTTTCTCAAAAACCAAAAACGATAAAAACGTTTTTCCGACGATAAAAATCGATGCCATCGTTTATTTATTTTCATCTCGATGAATGGATACATCGAGGGTGCGATACCAAAGTGGGAAGAGGGTGAAGATGTAAGAAAGGGGTGGGGGAAATGAGAGTATGTCTCGAGATAGTCAAACGCACGGGGCAAATCCTCGTGCCTATATTTCTGCGATTCACGTGTACATCAATCTCCTTGTCGCGAGATTTCGGCCACGTGTATTCCAAAAAATATCGTCTCGAGGGGTAGCACGAGAACAACGTCATGACCAGTTACGGAACGCGAGCCGGTCGCACGATGCGAAGGGCCCGACGTACATCCATGACGCACAGGCAAATCTCAAAACCTTGCACTCGCGCAAATTACGATAATTACTACACTTATAATTATCTCATTAATATCATAGTGACTCGCGTCAACGAATTCAACGCGCCAATTACCGAACAATGTTGATGAATTTCAACCTCGCGTAGGAAAGTTCGATCATTAGCGAGAATTTCTCACGACTTAGGAGCGAGTGGAAGAAAAAACAGGACAAAGAAAACAAAACAAAAATCTGAAAACGCGCGGATGCAAGGAATACGTCAATTTCGCGACTTTCCCTTCGCGCATTAATTCGCCCACGGATTCGTACCGTTAATTAATTAATTAATATCAACGCGGTGCAAGGAGAAGTCGGAGTTCCTTGTTTCTCGCGCCGGCGAGAAAACGCGTCGACGCGTATATTCTCTTCCGCCATGTTCCCTCGATCGACACCCAACTCGAATCCGACGATACGAAACTTTGGCCAAACTTCGACGTCCTTGCGTTGCATCTCGAGATGACGGAACGAGACGCTTCGTCGAAAGATTCGTAGACCGGAATAATTAATGAAGTTTCAGACACGGGTGTTGTCTCAATGCGAATGATTTTTTGAATCGTTTACTTTGATGAAAATAAGAAAATTTAGATACTTTGTAAAGCTGGATCGAGATTTAGTTTTGTTATATATTCAAATTGTTCGTATAATTTTGTCATTCGAAGAATTTTTGAATGAAATTTGTCCAAAATTCTTAAAAAAATTGTTTTTCTTGTAAATAAAAATATATATAGCATGCTTCTTTGTCGGGTTGGCGATTCTTATATTCAAATTTATCGTATAATTTTGTGATTTTTACAATTCTTGAAAGAAATTGATTCAAAATTCTTAAAAAAATTGTTTTTCTTGTAAATAAAAATATATATAGCATATTTCTTTGTCGAGTTGTGGATTCTTATATTGAAACTTTTCGTATAATTTTGTGATTTTTACAATTTTTGAAAAACTTTATCCAAAATTATTAAAAAAATTGTTTTTCTTTTAAACAAAGATATCTATAGCACGTTTCTTTGTCGGGTCGTCGGTTTTTATATTCAAATTTTTCGTTAAATTTTGTAATTTGTACAATTTTTGAAAACAAAAATTATACAAAATTCTTGAAAAAATTTGTTTTTCTTTTAAACAAAAATAGTATAACATGTTTCTTTGTCAAGTTGCCGGTTGAACGTGAATTGTCTTGTTCCCGGCGAGGCATATAACGATCGTAACACGCCAACGAGCTCGTAAAGATCAACAACGAGAGAAAGAAGAAGAAGAAGAAGAAAACGAAGGAAGCGCGAGAGGGAGAGAGAGAGAGAGATGGAGCCGGATTGAGTGAGAGTGCCACGCTGTGTACTTGAACCCTGGTACAAGATAGAGAGAGGCGTAGTGTGCTCGCGGGAAAAGCCCCCGCGGATATTTTTATTACCCGGCAAGAAAACGAGCAAAAGCGAGAACGAGAGAGAGAGAGAGAGAGAGAGAGAGAGAGAAAAAAAATCTCTAGATCGGAAGCTCGCTTCATCGAACACAGCAAACCAGAAGATTCGAACACGCTCAATCACTTCTTTAACTACAACCTCGTTTGTTCAAAAAAAATTTTTGAAAAAAAAAATCATTTAAATTTTTTTTTTTTTTTAAATAACAAAAATCCGCCCAATACATTATCTGTTCAGCCATACAAATTCAACAAATTATCTCGATTACTAAAATAAATCTCGAAAATTACATAAGAACATATTTTTCAATTAGTTCGACGAATTTTTGAATCAATCTCCCAAAATTAACGACAAAATTCACATGGTACATGTGGTTAGAATTCAGTCTACTTTTTTCGTTTTATGACTGGATTTGAATTGTCATTTACGCAAAAAAAAAAATTTTTGAAATTAAAGAAATCAATTTTTAATTTTTTTTTTGTTTTTAAAAATAAAAAATCTTGTTTATGTGACAGTTATTTTAGTTGAGAAAAAAAAGTTTATGAATAATTTTGTAAAATTGAATTCCGTTTTCGAGTTGATGAGAAATATGTCCTTTATTGCCAGCCGTGGAAAGGGTGAGGTTGCTCGAGAAAGGGAGCGAGCTTTATTAATACGACACCAAAGAACAAAACGTGAGCTTGGGCGTTGCTCGAAGAACGTGCGCGGTCGACACAATGAGACCCTCGGTTCGTTCTTTACGTACGAGTAGAGAATTACGTGCGCGGGTTACCTTGGATAACGAATGAAGAATTATATGATAGCCCTCTGCGTCACGGCTAAAATTGCCATTCGAATTGAGAATACTCGAATATTCGACTGTTGTGACGAGAACGTTTAATTATTCACGATCAATGACCGTGAATGAAGTCCTCTTGTTTATTTTTTTTAGATAGATTTTTTTTTTAAGCAGCACGGAACGATAAGAATTGTTTGTCACGTGGCGACGAAACATTTGTTCGAGCAGAAAATTTTGGAAAAAATTCTTTTATGTTTTAAAAATTTTGGAAAATTATTTTTTTGTCAATGTTACAGGCGATGAGCGATTCGAAAACGAGCGAGCGTTAAAGTGTTAAGGGTATCTAGAGAATTATAGCAACGATTTTAGAAAAATACAACGTTTAGCCACTTTTTGCCTTAATTCTCCAACTGTCTTCAGAATTTGAACGCGATCGGTTGCTCAGTTTCGAAGAAAATACGATTCCGAAACGTGATTCGTAATTTCTCCAACACTGAGCGATCAATCGCGTTAAAATGTTGAGGGTATCTAGAGAATTATAGCAACAATTTTAGAAAAATACAGCGTTTAATCACTTTTTGTTATAATTCTCCAGCTGTCTTCAGAATTTGAACGCGATCGGTTGCTCAGTTTCGAAGAAAATACGATTCCGAAACGCGATTCGTAATTTCTCCAACACTGAGCAACCAATCGCGTTAAAATTTTGAGGGTGTCTAGAGAATTATAGCAACAATTTTAGAAAAATACAACGTTTAGCCACTTTTTGCCATAATTCTCCAACTGTCTTCAGAATTTGAACGCGATCGGTTGCTCAGTTTCGAAGAAAATACGATTTCGAAACGCGATTCGTAATTTCTCCAACACTGAGCAATCAATCGCGTTAAAATTTTGAGGGTATCTAGAGAATTATAGCAACAATTTTAGAAAAATACAACGCTTAATCACTTTTTGCCATAATTCTCCAGCTGTCTTCAAAATTTGAACGCTATCGGTTGCTCAGTTTCGAAGAAAATACGATTTCGAAACGCGATTCGTAATTTCTCCAACACTGCGCAACCAATCGCGTGAAAATTTTGAGGGTATCTAGAGAATTATTGCAAAAAGTGACTCTAAATGTTTTCTTTCCAAAATTTTGACAATAGTGTTGCAGGCGACGAGTGATTTGAAAACGCCATCCGTACCTTCTCCGGCAGTGATCGTTAAAGTTTTGAGGGCATCTAGAGAATTATAGCAACAATTTTAGAAAAATACAACGCTTAGCCACTTTTTCCTACAATTGTCTATCTGCCTAGAAAATTTTAACGCATTTTTAAAACATTTAAAAAACCTTCACTTTCGATTTTCGAAAATTACAAAATTTATTTAAATTTCGACAAACATTTTCAAAAATAAAATGCTACAAGCATCAGCAAACTTACAACCGAAAAAGTATTCGAATAAATGCAACGAAGTAAAAAAGTTTAAAAAAAAACGCAATTTCGAGGCCAGCGTCAGAAAAATGACGAGCGAAACAAAATGGCTGCTCTGACTCGTGTTTTCGCGAAGAATTATTTATCGTCGTTGAGCGTGGGCGGCTTTGAACGTGACTTCATAAGAATTTCTGGATGTAAAAAGAAAGAAGCGTGATTGGAAGTGCGTTTTATCGGCCTTCTCGAAATTTTTAATTCGTCGCTATAAGCTCGTTGAAGAACACAGCGGCTGAGCGCGTTGCATCGTAGCCGAGAGAGGGTGAAACCAAGAGAGAGAGAGAGAGAGAGAGAAAGAGAGAGAGAGAGAGAGAGAGAGAGAGAGAGAGAGAGCAATCTTTTTACTCGGCTCTTCGAGATGAAATGTGTATATGGGTTTCCTCTCGTGTCCATGAACGCCGCCGTGACCACCGGCGCAGTCGCCGTCTAGGACAGGTCAGTGACAAAGCAAGGTCACGTCAAGTTGTTCGCTCTCTGTGGCCGCCTTGCTGGCGACGAGGCGAAAAAAAAGGAAGCTGAAGAAGAAGAAGAAGAAGAAGAGAAAGGATAAATAAGAGGACGGAAAAGACGATGGACCAATACCGTCTTCGGAGTTAAACGCGTCGTAAGTTTTTTTTGTGTTTACCTCAATCCGGAATTCGACGCGAGGCAATTGCGTCAGATAAATTATTCACACTTCGTTTTCTTCAAAATATCGTCGCAAATCAGGATTATTAGTTTTTATTTTAAAAATCGCGGCTGATAAATACGTGATAAAAAAAATTATCAAGCAATTCGACGTTTGATTTTTAAACAAAATTAAATTTTTTTTTCAAAATATCGTAAAGAATTTGTATTTTTTTATTTATTTAATGTTCGGAAAATAAGGGCAAATATGTGGTAAAAAGTTAGCAAGTAATTATATAATTTCTTTTATTTTTTCCAAAATATCATGAAAAATTTGTATTTTTTTAATTAGTTAATGTTTAGAAAACAAGGGCAAACGCGTATTAAAAAACTAGCAAGTAATTAAACATTTTATTTCCAATTAAATGTTTGTAATTTTCTTTTTTTTTTGGTTAGGAAACAAAGAATTTATTTCGGGAAAATTGCGTCAGATGAATGACTCGAAGTTTTTTCAAAATTTCAACAGAAATTTAATTTTTTCCGCCTTTATTTCAAAAAGCGTGAACCAGGCGATAATAAAATTATTCAGTAATTAAATAACTGATTTTATAAAGATTTTTTTATATTTATGATTTTTTTTCTCCGGGGCTGGGGAACAAAAGAAATTTTTAACGGGGTTGGGGGAGGGGGGTAGAGGGTCGTCGGACGTTGAGGAACGCATCGACGGATTGTGCATCGCGGGCGAGGACTGAAATAACTTTGGGGCTTGCGTCGTCGCGTTTCTGCTTCTTTGTGGGTAACACGTAGGTCATAAAGGAGCGTGGAGAATTTCTTCCAAGTAATTATGCTCTTCTCTCGCGAATATTATGCACGAATTTTGTCACATTGGAAGATGACGATCCAAAATCACTTCTACGTATCGTTACACTAAAATCAATAATTGGATTAAATAAAATTTTTAATTAATCGAAATAAAAGTCGATAATGAATTATTTCTTTTCATTGAACTTATTAATTAAAATTTGCAATAATAACATTATTAATTTCCTGCCCAATATATTATCTTATTAGGCATACAAATTCAGCTACTTATTATTTGGAATATTTCAAAAATCTTGAAAATTACATAAGGACATATTTTTTAATTAATTCGATGAATTTCTAAATCGATCTGTGAAAAATTATCGACGTTATTTATTTTTGAAAAATGATACAGTTGTTCAATGATACAAAAATTCATGCGATCCACAAGATGAGAATTCTGCCTACTATTTCTCGTTTTAGAATTAGATTTCAATTGTCACTTAATCAAACAATATTTATTACCGTAGTTATTTGAGCAGTTCACGTGATACTCGTCAGCTATAATTATTTCCTTAAAATCAAACACACGTGAAAACATTTCGTGGAACATTAATTTTCATTATCGATGATACAACGTCAAACGATCACGTGTTATTCCATATCGTCTAATGTCACAGAGCTAGAATCGTCTTCATTTCTGCCACTGCGCACATTCGCGAATGATGAAAATCGTTGTTTGCTCCCTAATCTTATGTACACACGTATATACAAATATTCAAAACAACCGTATTATTTTCAATAATTAATGTAGTCAGAAGTAATAATGACTTTGAATATTACCGACTCATGTAGCATGCTTAAAACGTTATACATATAACCGTTTAAATGAATGTACGTAGCTTTATATCGGTGGCGCTCCTTAAAAAAGAAAAAAAAATGGAAAAAAGTACATTGCACATGGCGTCTCATTGGCAATTGAGACGATGCAATTATCACGTTAACGTTGAACAACCTTCGTAACGCATAATATACATGAATATTGATATACAGGGTGAATTTCTTAAGGTGCCACAGGCTTTATTCCAAGGTAGATGGGATCATTACAAACAAAAGTTGCAAATATACATTAGGGATATTTTTAATAGTTTACGAGATATAAGCTTTTAAAGTTGGTCCAATCAGAGCGCGCTGAGAAGCGTTGGAGCCGCCCACTCCCGTTCTAGCCCTAGAGATAACACAGTGTAGGGTGTTACATTTGGAGTTGCAAAATTCAGAGCGGTCAATTTTATTTATTATATTATCACGCAGTCATTTTTATTTCTCGGGAATTGACTGCTCTGAATTTTGCCGAGCGCGCCGAGGTGCGTTGGAGCCGCCCACCCCTCGCCCTAAAATAAAAATGACTACGTAATGATATAATAAATAGAATTGACTGCTCTAAATTTTGCAACCCAAAATGTAACGTCTCTATACTGTGCTATCTCTACGGCTAGGGCGGGAGTGGGCGGGCCCAACGCGTCTCTGCGCGCTCTGATTGGACCAACTTAAAAAATTGATATCTCGTAAAGTATTAAAAATATCCCTAATGTATATTAACAACTTTTGTTTGTAATGATCCCATCTACCTTGGAACAAAGTCTCTGGCACCTAATGAAATTGACCCTGTATATAAAAATCGCAATATTATTTATCGCGTGAATCTTCGCTCTGTCATCATCGATCGCCACGTTAGTCATATCGATGTACATCGCTCGATGACTCATTTTACTCAGATACGTACATTACGCAACGACTATTCTCTCGCATCAGAATTTTTTTTTTGCCGAGTCTACGCGTGGTAATAGCTGAAACGATCTCGCCAATCGAGACACGGATGGATTTGATCGGAAATTTAATTTTTTTGTTTTTTTTTCTCATTCATTGTTTTTTTAGTTTTTTGTTTCCAACGAGAAATTCTCGAGAAATCAACTTCCGGACGAGAACGTTCAATTGCTCTCTTCTCCCGCCGATGTATATTTATCAATCATTCTTGGTAGCGCGAACGTAAAAGAGATATTTCTATATGAATCCGACGTGTTCGTCGATCTTATCGCGCGTCGATTACGATTACACGACATTCTGGCTTTACGTGTGCGTGTTTTTTTTTTCTTTTTTTTTTTTGATCGTGAATCATTTTTATTCGTTACGAGAAATCGATCCGCGATATTTTATTTTCGATACGTAAAATGTATTTTTAAATTCTTCGTTGCATTTCGAGATTTTGGAAAGTCGTCGGGTTTTTTTTCAGTTTTTTTTTCCTTTGGGTCGAGTCCAATTTTTTTTTTATCGCGTGGAATTCTCGATGCGATCGGATATAGGCAGGATCTTTTTTTCTTTTTTCATGATTTTATCGCGATTGCTATTTTTTATCGTAAATATGCGAATGATTTATTACGTTATGTTTGTTTTTTTTCTTTTTTTGTTTTTATTTTTTTTTTTTTTATTTTTATTAACGATCGACGCACGTCTTGTACCGCGAAACGAATTAGTCGTCGGGAGACAAAAGATTGAATTTGACGAAACCGGAAGTCTTCTACGAACTAACCGGAAAAACGGAAGACTCATTGTTCGCGGTAGAGAGCGCGGTTTTGACTCGCGTCCAAAAAGTCTTGTTAGCTTGTTATTACTCGGAATTGGACACGACGATGAAGTGACTTAAATTTATGCTCTCAGAGAACAAAGACGAAATTATCAACATCTGTTTGGACATCCGAGAGTAACGAATTTTTTTTTTCCCTTTCGGTAAAAAGAACATTTCATAAAGACCTTGTTGTATTTGGAGAAAGCGTCGTAATTGTGAAAAAAAAATGTTGTATTTGACAAAAATTATAAACAAACAAATAAAATTTTTTTTTCCAATTTTTTAGAATTATAAACAAATTTTATATAAATCTGATTATAATTATAATTTTATTTTTATATAATTAATAATTTCATTAATTAATTATATTAATTAATTTTTGTATAATTAATTTTATAATAATAATGATAGTATATATATAATAATAATAATAAATATTTTATTATTATAATTAATAATTTAATTTTTATATATTTATAAACAAAAAAATATTAATATTTGCGTTTATACACAAAAACACAAAGAAATGTTAATTATACAAATAAATTATCCAAACAAAGTTTGTCCGGTCGTCGTAAAAGTTATTTTGATTCGGAAGATAATTAAAATTCTTTGGATCCTTGTTTTTAAATTTTATTTAATTGATTTTTCGAAATCGTTTTCCATTCGACCAATGTGGCGACAAAAAATACCTTGTTTACGAACTTCTTTGGACGTATAGTCGTACCATATTACGCAGAAATTGCATATGCGGACGCGAAATGAATCGGGAAATGAAGACAAAGAGCTTGGGCGACGCCAAGGTCAAATAGGGAGCAAAATTTTGGTCTCGAATGTCGAGTTAATGACCTCGCGAGTTGCAAGGGCGATATATAAAATATCGCGAGTCACGCCAAGGTCGATGGCGCAGTATCCTCTGGACCCGCTTGAATAAGATCACACGGCATCGCCTCTTCTCCTCTCTCTTTCTCTCTCTCTCTCTCACACACACACATACACGCTCTCGATCCTCGCTGAATGTCTGCGAAATTTAACTTGAACGATCCAAAGTGCTTCTGCTCGACGCCCGAGAGACCCGAAATATAGTCGTCCGTTCCATCATCGCTGAAACTCCGAACCGCAATAATATAAACCAAAGCTAACGAATTCCTGGAAGAAGAAAGAAAAAAAGCAATAATTTCGATTTTTTAAGATTTTTACGAAAAATTTTGAATCGGAAGTTCGTTTATTTAGAAATAATTAATTTTTCTATGCAACTCCATCTGCACTGTAGCGCAAATATTCTAATTGAAACGTCTGCAAAATTTCAGAATTCTCAAGTTAATTTTTTAATTTAAGTTTAATTTTTCGGAAAGACAAAATGGCCGACCTGCGACTCAAAATGGCGTCTTACAACATGAGCGACCAAAAAAAGAGTCAAAAAACAATTTATCCAACCTACGATTAAACCCAACTATCAAAAATCGTCTAAAATAAAAATTGCATACAAAATGGCGGATTTGTGACTCAAAATGGCGGACGGCAATGCGACAAATCCGTTACTCAAAATGAAACTACAATAATGACATAAACACTAGTCAAAACATCCACCTTCCAAATATTGTACCCGACATCAAAATGGCGTTTTACAACATGGCCGACCACAAAAAACTCAAAAAACAATTTATTCAACCAAGGATTAAACCCAACTATCAAAAATCGTCTGAGATCAAAATTGCATACAAAATGGCGGACTCGTGACTCAAAATGGCGGATGACAATACGACAAATCCGTTACTCAAAATAGAAGTACAATAATGACGCGAATACTAGTCAAAATGCTCGCGTTCTAAATATTGTACCCGACAATCAAAATGGCGTCTTACAACATGGCCGACCAAAAAAAGTCAAAAAACAATTTATCCAACCTACGATAAAACCCACCTATCAAAAATCGTCTAAAACCCAAACTACATACAAAATGGCCGACTTACGACGCAAAATGGCGGACGATAATACGACGAACCCGTTACTCAAAATGTCGGACGACAATGCGATAAATCCGTTACTCAAAATGAAACAACAATAATGCCATAAACACTAGTCAAAACATCCACCTTCCAAATATTGTACCCAACAATCAAAATGGCGTCTTACAACATGGCCGACCAAAAAGAAACTCAAAAAAACAATTTATCCAACCTACGATTAAACCCCGCTATCAAAAATCATCCAAAACCAAAATATATCCTGAAATAAAGAAACAAAGTCACAGGTCACGCTACAAATTATGTTTTACGACAGGAAAAACGAAACGATTTTGTGAATTTCCGTGAATTTCGTATGTTCGTACAGTCGTCCGAAACGCGCGGTGTGCGATTCCACGAAGTTCTAGTCTCTGGGCTCATACTATATAGAACAGTGTGGCGAGTCGTCGGTTCGAAGCAGTGCATTCGCCTCTCTCTCGCTTATATATCTCCTATGTATCGTCGAGGGTCACCGAGTGGCGTTGGCGAGCGCGCACATTTTGCCGCTTGGTTTTCTACCCGTCCCGCGACGTTTGCGAATGTGTGCGCGCGCCGAGTGGGCACAAAGAAAGAGAAGCTTTTTCGTTGTGTGCGCGCATGCAGTGTTGCGCATCAAGCGAGCGCGCTCCCGTCGTCTCGTTATTCGTGGCGCGCCGTTGCATAACGCGATAGTCGATTCCCCTTTCCTCTCACACTCTGTTTCGTTCTCCCACCGTGGCCTCAAAGCTCGATCTATCGCGGTCCCTCCTCCCTCCTCTTCCCCCGTTCTTGTCTCGTTCGCACACTTATCCTTCCCTCTCTTTCGTGTCTGTGTGCGTTTCGAGATTAACACTGTTTCAACGTAGCCAAACCTTGCAAAACTGTGTAACAAAACAAAAAAAAAACGTCCCGCGGGTCCTTTTCTTCCATTGTTAGCCAACACCAACGCCCTCCTGGGACTGCGTTCCATACCCCTCGGCCATATTTTCATCTGCAGTTTATCTCTCGTTGCACAATACTCGCAATATCGTTATTTTATTTTTGAAACTTTTGTTACTGGCGAATTTATGTACGTAAACGCAATGTTACTTTACTTTTTACGTAATATTGTGATTATTTGTCGCGAGCGTTAAATCATCGTGGGTGTTCGTATACTTTTCAACAAAGCCTGGAATAGTAGAAGAAAAATAATATTTTCGCGCGAAAGAAAAAAAAAATGATAAATTGTCCGAGTTCTTTTTTGTTGGGGAATAACGACTCGTTTAAATTATTGAGTTTCGCAATTTATTCGACAAACATTCGATAAACTCCATCGAATTGAATAATCGTAAGAGAACGATATTTCATTATTTTTTGCATAAACATATTTATAATTCGCGCATGTTTTATCGTTACTTTAAAAGCGTTGCGCAATTTGATATGAACCGTGGAATGATATTCACAGTGAGAAATTGCAAATAACATTGAGCGTTCTGTTCCTTTTATTATGACTTTTGTTATTTTGTTTAGGAAATTGCGAAATTACGTCGTCGATTTGTCGAATTATCGTTTCTCTCGGATACGTCGAGGGCGCTGACTAGCTCGAGGGGTCAATAAATGCTTTCTTTCGTTTCTCTATCTTCGCCTGGCTCGCGTTTCTACACCGGCGTGTCGCTCTCGCTCTCGACAGGAGCGCGCGTAGCCCGAGCTTCGCCTCCCCACCCAAGCCCGCGGCAGTTTGCGCATGCGCGGACCGGCGCCGGGCATACGCATGCGCGCGTGTGTGTGCCGCGCATGCGCGCAGCCGGTGCGAGCGCGCTGTGGGAGTGGGAGGTGCGCCCCGAGGGCCAGCCGCGGCGCGGTGGATAAAGGAGGAGCGTGCGCGTCGACTGAATTTGTCCTGCTTAGGGGGCATCGGGACATTACCCGGGTGACCTTGGCTGCGTGAATCGAGGCTCTCTTCGTGAGTCGCGCCCGGCACTCACGGCCTGTTTGTGCATCGAGCGAACTCGGCGCGAGCCTCCGAGCATTGCACCTTGCTCTATCGTAAGCGGTAAGCCGTGTTCGCCTCGCTCTTTATCGTCTCTTCTTTCCCTCTTCTTCGCTTTCGCTTTCTCTCTCTCTCTCTCTCTCTCTCTCTCTCTCTCTCTCTCTTTCTCTCTCTCGCTGTGTCTCGTTCGCCGCGACGTTAAATGGCCCTCCCACCACTCGCAACGACGACGGCCATACCAATTGCACCATAAACACACCAACGTACCACCCAGAAAACCAGAAGAGCACACGGATGTGTTTACACCAGCAGGGAGACTACGAGAGAGCCACGATATGTTTGTCGAGCCGTCTGCTCTCTGCTCACCCACCCCCGCACACCCGACCAACGTCCTGGGAACTCGTCTTCACAGATTGCGACGGTTCATCTATTACAATATACATGACGTATCGTCTCATTGTGTTATATAAAGGGGGGGGGGGGGGGGGGGATTTGCACGACTCTGGATGGTAGACAAACACATTTTTCGATCTTTTTCTTTTTGTTTGATAAAATGCGTCTCTTATCGAACTCTTAACATTACGAAATGTAGAATTGATAGTTGAGAGAAAAATGGAGATAAGTACGTCGATCGAGAACTTGAGGAAAAATTGAAAAACGATAAATTTTGGCTTTTTGAGAGAACCAATTTATAAAAACTCGTGTAACTTTGCTTCTTTAAAGAATCGTGGCACTGTTTTTCACTATCTGGTACGTGACAATACAACCTACGAAATGGGTGTGGGTTCATTGAGCTACGATTTTTTTCAAACCTTTCACGGGGATTTAAAAAAGTTTAAACACAAATTTTTCAAATTGTCGCAATTTTTCAAAATTTTCTCGCGATATCGATATTCACCGTACACCCTCTTCTTCACCCCTGCTCTTACCACTGTTATAAAGGTGTTAATGTATAAAAATCCTACAACGGCAAAATTACAAAAATTTCGAAATTTTTGAAGTTTTCAACTCCAAAAAAAAACCTGCGACTTTAAAAACCTCTCAATTTCGGTGAATTTAGAAAAATAAGCTTAACGTTCGGATTACAATCGCGAGGATGAAGAATTCAAAGCGTGGGAAAAAAATCGAAAGGGGGGGGGGGGGCGGGGGGCGCTATAAAATTGGAAAAAATCTCTCAATTTCGGCGAGTTTAGAAAACAAGCTTAACGTTAGGATTACAGTCGCGAGAATGAAGAATTCCAAGCGTGGAAAAATAATCGAAAAAGGGGGGCACGGGGGGGGCGAAAAATTGAAAAATCCTCTCGTAGTCAACGAGCGAACAACGAACAACGTCGCCAAGAGCGCGATGCACTTTCGGGACGCGGAGAAGGCCAAACGTCCGGACCACATTCCACGAACGTGAGATCATCCCTCCTCAGCGGAGGTCGTTCGAACTTCTCTTCGCGCTCAACGCTCTTCGTCCGCTTCGGGCACGAAGCGATAGCGAACGCGGGAAAGATAGAGACGCTCGTTCGTATACGTTTTTTTAGTAGACTTCGAGGGAGTTGGTAAGGGGTAGAGCGGAGAGGGTGGGATGGGCAGAGCCCCCCCCGGTTTGAGGTGTGGAGGGAAGAGGGTGAGAAAAAAAAGAAAAATACGTGGATGTATCATCGGCCGTCTCGTCGTACTCACTGATGTAATGCAACGAGTTGCACCAGGCTGCGAGAAGGGGGAGGGGGGGAGGTGAGCTAATCTCCGATGATTAGCTGGAAGAGAATACACACGAGTACTCAAAACGCGCGAGGAAGCACAGTCGTTAGCCGGCCCGTATCGTTACGTCGAAGATACGAGCGAGATACATTTTCTTTTTTCATGACGCGATTTGGCTCGTGAGAGGAATTTAAAAAAATGGGAATTTTCGTTTAGCACAATTTTCCATCTTTTTTTTTATTTTTTGACGGTTGAGTTTCTTGGAAAATATTTTTTTTATTTTAGTTTTGGACGTTTGAGTTTTTTGGAAAATATTTGTTTGATTTTTAGACGTTCGAGATTTTTGGAAAATATCTTTTTTATCTTTAGACGTTTGAGTTTTTTTGGAAAATATTTTTTTTATTTTTAGACGTTTGAGTTTTCTGGAATTTTTTTTTTATTTTTCGACGTTTGAGTTTTCTGGAATTTTTTTTTATTATTTTTAGATATTTGAGTGTTTGGAAAATATTTTTTTTTTACTTTTAGACGTTTCAGTTTTTCGGAAAATATTTTTTTTATTTTTAGATATTTGAGTTTTTTTGGAAAATATTTCCTTTTTTTTGGGGGGGGGGATTAGAAATTTCGGGTATTTTTATTGTGGATGAAAAAAATAGATTTTCTTGTACAATGTCGCTGTGTCATAAAGCGCGTAGAATTTTAAAAATAGAGTCGATAAAGAGACCAAAGGACGAGCAGCCGATGACTGTGAGCTTAGGTCCTTGCGGCGTTGAGGCAATATCCTAGAAATAATAATCGTCCCGAAGTTTCTTCGATGATAATCTCGCGTTGTGGCGCGCGGATATTCTTCTCGCGACGTTATTTCCCTCCCTGCGGCGTCTTCGCGCGATAGTCCTTCGCCGCGGTCTTTGTGTGAACGAGAGAAAACCGAGAAGGCGAGAAAGTGAGGTTATTTATAAATACTAACATGTGCATCTCGTCTTCGTGTCGCGAACGCGATTTTCTCTCTCTCTCTCTCTCTCTTCCTCTCTTTCGTCTTCTTACATTGTTGCAATATTTTCGTTGTAACTCTTATTGTTATTTGTGCGTTGTTATTACGTTACTTGATAACATTTTGTATAATTTTGCAAATTTGTTAAACTTGTATAAATTGTAAATTTACAAATTTGTATATTTGTATGGTTTATAAATTTTGGAAATCTTTGTATTTACCATATAGCTAATTAGGGGTTTAATTAATTAAGAGGTTAAATAATAAATTAATCAATCAATCTCTCTCCCTCTTTCTTTCCCTCTCTCCTCCTCTCGTTCTCTTTTTTTTCTCTGTCTCTCACTAACGCTTATTGTTAGTTTGAAGCAGCGGAAATTTTGAACGGACTTTTATTACCCCAAAATTCATCCTTTAATTTAGTTATTCAACGATCGTTCGTAAAAAATTCAAAAATAATTGAAAAAAATCCTATTTCTACTGTCCCAAAATTGAATTTCTATTTTAATAATTCAAACATCATTTCCAAACTTCACAAATCGTCATTCTACCGCAATCTCTAATTATTATCCACCTCATCCCTCAACTTCACCCCCCACTAAAAAAAAATTCAAAAATTGTCCAATCAGGATTAAATCTCGTCCAAACCTAATTATCCTTAAACCCTCAAACCCATCCCAATCAATCTTCCCCTCGAACCGATCGCCAGCCTCAAAAACAAAATCGATTGCGTCAAACTCGTGTCAAAAAAAAGTACTGTCCAACGAGAATTCCAGGACGTCATTCGAGCGGTCAGCCTGTGGTAATACTTGATTAGTACAGTGGTTAGCGAAGCATCGAGACGGTGGGGACTCGGATGCATCGGGGCCAGACGAGCTCGACGCATATACACAAGGTCACACGGCCATCCGCTCCGATGCTACTAACCTCCACCCTTTTCACTCCTCCACCTCCTTCTTCGTCTCGTCCTGGGGCGTCCTCTCTGCTGCTACCCGACGCATTACCGTGAGTAGATAATCCCTCTTTCTCCATCGGTTCGCTTCTTCCCCCTCTTCCCTTCCTCCCTCTTCTCTATCCCTTTCATTCTTCCTTTCTCTCTCCTTTTCATTCTCCCCTTATTCTCTGTCTTTCTCTCCCTCTATCTCTCTTTCTCCCTTTCATTCTGTCTCCTTTTCTCTCTCTCTCTCTCTCCCTCTTTGCCTCTCTCTTCGTTCGTCGGACGATGCACTTTCCCTGTCTCTTCTCAGCCCTCGCCAAGTACCAACACCATCGAGAACGCAATAAACGCGATCACGAGCAAACACATAATCGACTCTCTCTCTCTCTCCCCCCCTTTCTGCCCCCCACCCTTTCCCTGTCTCTCGCTCTTTCTCTATCCATTTTGCTTCACGTATATAGGGTTATACTAAACTCTACAGTACGACCTGACCATCGGAGGGATTGAACGTAGCATTGCAGCATTTACTCTCTGTCTCTTGCTTTCTTTCTGTTTCTCTTGGCCCTACCGTGCGCCTGGAGTGAAGAGACAGAAGAGGGGGAAGGGGGTTGCAACGATTATGCAACTAGTTGCACTGCTAGGTTCTTGTGTCATGGGGACGCTCGTCGGTTGCGTGGATGGTTAGTACGTGCTGTGAACCGAGAATGCAACCACACGAACCCACCCCCCTCTCACCCTCCCTTTCATTCTCTCCTTCTCTCCCTATTCTTCTTTCTTACTCCACAATTCACCCGACGAATTATCCAACCGGACAAAATTCAATTTTCATCGCGTCCATTATAACCTACAATAAAATTTCAAAAATTCAAATACCTACAAAAATAAATTAATTAATTTTCTATAATTATAAAATCAACGATGAATGAATTTAAAAAAATTGACAAATATCCATGATACGAAAAATTCAATATTTTCTTTAGTTTTTCTTCTTGTAAGAATAATAATCCTACGATGATTTAGGTTCGAGGTGGAATGAGAGAAACGGAATCGTCAATTACAAAAACAACCGTTGTTTCGTCGAGGCGATTGCGCAATCGCGGTCTCGATCGCATGTATTCGCATCGGGGAGAGGGAGAGAGAGAGGGAGTGCTCAGCCCTTGGACATGCACGAGTAAACCCAGGACGATCGACAGGGCGTGACAGACGTGTAATGGCACATGATATGGTTTTTGTCGATAAACACTTACGGTGCCCGTTTCGTTATGTCGGATCCCTCCGCGTGTTTGTCCTTCTCGTACAATCCGTGGGCGCAAAACTTCTTCAAGATTCTCCGTCTCTCTTTTTCTTTCTCTCTTTGTCAACCCCCCCACCCTCCCCCTCTCGGTTCCCTCACGTGCGATTCCTGGAATGCTCTTTGTGCTGCTGACCTCCCTCTCGTATGTTTGTGTGCGTTTGTGGGTGTGTATGTGTGTGTGTGTGTGTGTCTCTCTCTCTCTCGCAGTCCTCGCGCGGATCATGGTGCAGTCTGCAACGACTTGCAGCTCTCGGGCGACCTTGATAATAACACCGAGGGAAGCGCAAACTCCTTCGTGAACCGCTCGTGCGATATGTTGCACATAAGGTTGGTACATACGCGTTAGTATTTATGTCCTCGGGAGTATGTACGTTGATACGGTGAGATGTTGAAGTCGTTTTTATTTTTGTATTGTTTTTTTTGTTGCATTTGTTTAATATTTGAAAGAAAATTGTCTTTCAATTTTTTTTTATTTTTCTCGTCTCGTTTATTGATAATGCTTCTTTATGGGAAAGAATTAGCCACGAGGCTCAACGCATTGTCTCAAGGAGTTTCAAATTTTCGAACAAAAAACAATTTTATGATTTTTTTTTAAGAAATTCAAAATTTTTTTAAATGCGACAAGAATTTACGCGACTCTTTCTTTTGACAAATTTTATTCCATCGTGACATACACAAAAACTAGAATTTAGCAGAAAACTTTCACAAATTACGATTTGTTAATATTTTTAAAAATTAACAATGAGAATTAATTTCGAATTAATAACGAGATATTATCGGACCTTGGTGCGAGTTGTTTTCTCGCAACGAGGTGTAATAATATCGATGAGCGAATTGGTCGAAGAATAAAAAAATTATTTTTTTTTCGTAGCGCCTCGATATTGCCAACACGTAGATATACAAGTTCCGAGAATTTTAGTATCTCTAGCCTACAGTAAATCGATGTGTCGAGCAGGTATTCGACATTTGCACCATATGATATTCCACTACGTGATATCTCTCTCTCGCTCTCTATATACATATACAGGGTGAATTTCATAAGTTGTCACAGGCTTTATTTTAAGGTAGATGGGATCATTACAAACAAAAGTTGCAAACATACATTGGGAATATTTTTAATAATTTACGAGATATAACGTTTTAAAGTTGGTCCAATCAGAGCGCGCCGAGAAGCATTGGAGCCGCCCACTGTCGCCTTAGCCGTAGAGATAGCACAGTGTAGGGCGTTACATTTGGGGTTGCAAAATTGAGAGCAGTCAATTTTATTTATTATATTATTACGCAGTCATTTTTATTTCTCGGGCATTGGCGACTAGGGTAGGGAGTGGGCGTCCCCAATGCTTCTCCGCGTGCTCTGATTGGACCAACTTTAAAAATGTATATCTCGCAAACTATTAAAAGTATCCCAAATGTATATTTGCAACTTTTGTTTGTAATGATCTCACCTATCTTAGAATGAAGCCTGTTACACCTTATGAAATTTACCCTGTATATATATATATATAGAGGAAGATCTCTCTCTCTCCCTCTCTCGCTCTCTCCTTATATATATATATAGAGAGAGAGAGAGAGAGAGAGATAGTGCGAGGTAGATAGATATATATACATATATCTCACGCTATCCTGTTGTTTACCGAGGGGGAAATATCATAATCGCCCACGCGACCGTGCAGTCTTCGCCTTTGTGCGACACACTGCACCACTGAAGGAAAGCCGGTACCGTCTGGAGGTACAACCGCCGGTGCAGCAAAGCCAATGGCAATACGGGTCACTTAAGAAATCCGCTTTGAGTTCCCATTTATATTTTGTCCATCCTCCAATAAACGTTCGGTAATGAAAACGTCTATCGATAATAAATTACATTATTTCATTGTCTTGTTCAAAATCAAATGAAATTACAAACAAATTAAGAAATAATATCAGAAATTAATGAAAGTAGATTAAAGAATCAAAAGAAATAATAAACGAAACTTGTTTTTTGCAGATTTTAGGTAATTACATTTTTTAGACAATTCAAGTGTCGATCGATAATTAATTACATTATTTTATTTTCTCGTTCGAAATAAAATTAAATTACAAAAAAAAAGAAGTACCTACCACAATTGAAGAAAAATAATTGCAAGAATTTAATAAAATCGCAAAAAGTTGCTTATCAACGAGTTGGTTGCGGCACCGATTAAATTATCGTAGCCCTTATCTCGCGTGTGTCAGGGGGTCGGGGAGGGGGGCGACCTCGATTACCCCGAAGCGGCGTCGGGCGTTCGTCGTCGCCAAGAGCAGCAAAACATCAAGGTTGTCGAGAAAAAGGCGTCGTTGAGACGATCGCAACGTGCGAGAAGGGTAGGGCGATGCGGGGGCTGAGGGGTACGAGGTGGGGTGGGGGAACTCGCCACATCCGGGATGACCCCCGCGCTCGCGAGACCGTCCATTATCGATGCACGTATAATGCACATTGTACACATGCATCGCACTTTTTTGCAGACGCGGCACGATCTTGGTCTCGTTCCTGAAGGAACCTCCCCCCCCCCCCCCCCCCCCCCGGCCTTGATTCTCTTCTTCTTTTAGCGTCGTTCCTGCTACGATCAAACAAAAATTATCAACTCGAACGCTTCAAAATAATTAAAAGTCATATCCTTTTGCGTTGTTATGGACTCTTTAGGCGTCCCTACATATATTTATATAGTTTTAATCGATATATATTTATATATATATATATTATAGAAATTAATTGAAGAAAGAAAATCATCAATAATTTATTTATTCTCGCTCCAATAACAATTTTTCATTAAACAAAATAATAATTAATTAATTAAAGAAAGCAAATCAGCAATAATTTATTTATTCTCGCTACAATAACAATTTTTCATTAAACAAAATAATAATTAATTAATTGAAGAAAGAAAATCATTAATAATTTATTTACTCTCGCTTCAATAACAATTTTTCTTTCAACAATATAATAATTAATTAATTAAAAAAATCAAATCGTCAATAATTTATTTATACTCGCTCCAATAACAATTTTTCATTCAACAGAATAATAATTAATTAATTGAAGAAAGAAAATTATCAATAATTTATTTATTCTTGCTCCAATAAAATTTTTTCATTAAACAAGATAATAATAAATTAATTAAAAAAACCAAATCATCAATAATTTATTTATACTCGCTCCAATAACAATTTTTCATTCAACAGAATAATAATTAATTAATTGAAGAAAGAAAATCATCAATAATTTATTTATTCTTGCTCCAATAAAATTTTTTCATTAAACAAGATAATAATAAATTAATTTAAAAAACCAAATCAGGCATAATTTATTTATACCCCCTCCAATAACAATTATTCATTCAACAGAATAATAATTAATTAATTGAAGAAAGAAAATCATCAATAATTTATTTATTCTTGCTCCAATAAAATTTTTTCATTAAACAAGATAATAATAAATTAATTTAAAAAACTAAATCAGGCATAATTTATTTATTCTCGCACGAATACGTATATATATACACATATATGTATGTATGTATATGTATGTGTGTGCGTGTGCGTGAGCTCAGTCTGAACCGGGGGAACCGGTCGAAGGCAAGAGTGCATCAGCACCGGACAAAATAGCTGCAACATTCTCTCTCCCCCCCCCCCCCCTCCTCTCCCCTGATTCTTCCCTCACACCCCCGAAAGGAATGTTCCTTTACACCACCTATTCTTGGTCGTGACGATTTTTCGAGCATCGTCGACATTTATAACTTTTCGATATGATAAAAAATATTTTAAAAAACAGAAACAAAAACAAAATGCATAAACTTACAATTTTTTTTAGAAATTGCGATTGAATTAAAAACTGCGTATTTTTTTTTTCGTTTTCCACCATTCGTTATAATTTAATTTGAACTGCGAATTTCGCGACAAACAATAATCAACGAACAAAAAAACGGAAAATCTTGAAAAAAAAAAAAAAAAAAAAATTAATAATAAAACGACGCGAAGTTTCCCCAACTCGCCCAAAAATCTCGCCCCCTACGAGAACCGACACGAGCGAATAAAACACAAAAAGAAAAATCAAAGATCGAGAGAAAGAGAACGGAAAAGAACCCAGCAAAAGAACGAAAAAAACAAAATAAAGAAAAATCCTGAAAGTCGCGCGGCGCAGTAACCCCGCGAGACGAGTTTTCGGGAACTCGGTTCTCGACGGGGTCGTGGATCTCTGAAGCCTCGCGGTCGCTGAGCCCCGTCGTTCGGCTTAGAAAGCAAGAGGACGGTAGAAGCGCGCACGCGAGAAAGACAGAGAGAAATTTCGCGCAGGGCGAATGGACCGAGAGCCACGAGAGAAAGAGAAATCGAAATTCAGACGAGAGTTCAAACCCGAACGAGCTAGAAAGAGAGCTGAGATAAACGAGAGAAAGAAAGAAAGAAAGAAACGAAGGAACGCGAGTGTAGCGCCCCCCCAAATCGAGCGAGTTCGTCTCGTTTGGTACGGGTTGGGTCGCGGAGTTTAGCGTCGGATCGCGAGGGCGGCTCGCTCTTTCCCTCTTCTCTCGTCATGGGTAGCAGGCCGTTGGTGAAGAAGGAGAGAGGAGGGAGGGAGTAGTTCGCATCGCAATCGACGCTGCAACACTCGCGCACGCTGACGAGACCTCACTAGCTAGCCGAGGGCTGCATCAGTAGCGCGGAGGGTTGGGGGAAGGGAACGAGTTAGTCGACGAAAGAGAAAGAGAGAGAGAGAACGATAGCTGATCGTGTGTACGTAGCGAAGATAGGCGAGTGCAACGGTAGCGGGGAAAAGAGCGGGGGGCGGGGGGGTGGGCTGGAGGAAAGTGGTGGGGGAATACGCGGCGGGCGCCCTTGAGCGACGGGCAATGCACCGTGTGCGAGGTTCAAGGCAGAGCGGTGTCGGCTGTCGAGCCGCTACCGACGACCTCCCTTTACCCCCACTCCTCCCGAGCGCCCTCGTGTATGCGCGCGCACCGACGCATGCGCGTATGCACGCATACGGTCGCAGTAACGCGGTGAGAGCGAGAGAGAGAGCACACTCTCACCCGGACGAATCTCCCCCTTGACTCGCACGAACCTCGCGAACCCCCTCGTGACTTTTGGAGATTCGTGAAGTTCGAAAGAAAGAAAAAATAAATTGTAATTAATGCTCTTATCCATCTTTTTGTTTCTCTCGTTCGCGTTATCGTTCTCTAACCTATATCTATCGATACGAGGTGCGAAGGAGAGGGAGGATTTACCAGTCGTTGACACAGAGAGAGTCTTATCGCGAGCCGATAAAACGCGAGAGCGATGCAACGAGATTCGCTTTTTCCTTTTCTTTTTTTTATTTCTTTTATTATGTCGATTTGTGGAAATTTTCTGTTTTTTTTTTGTTGGTAATATAGAGAAATTATCATATTTTTGTTATGTCAAAAATCGTCGAACGATTTTAAACAATTTCGAAATTTAATGATTTTGATCTTATTGTCAGAATTAAAAAAAAATTTATTATCGATAAAGACAATTTTTTCCCAATTTTTCAAAATTGATTAAAAGTTAATTTGTTTGCATTCAATGTGATCGTATGATGAAAAAAAAGTCAATATGAAGACGAGTCGTTCATTCGTTTTCCCTGTCTATATAACTTCGCGACGAAACTCTCTATCTCTCTCTATCTTTCTATACTCTCGACCCTAACGCACTACCGACTTGTTATAGCCACCAACACTTACTGGTGCACATTGCCCGACGTCGGTCTGCGCATCACTTGCGTAAGTGCGCGTTTCCGGTACATTCCAATGTCCTGCAAACGTGTTGTTGCTGCAGCTCGTGCATAAGCACACATTATATTTATATATATACGTATATATAATATATATATCTGCATATATGCATATATTATTTATGTTATTATTATATTCATTATAATTATTATATTATTCATATTATTATAATTATATTATTATTATATTCATTATAATTATTATATTATTCATATTAATATAATTATAATATTATTATATTCATTATAACTATTATATTATTCATATTAATATAATTATAATATTATTATTATATTTATTATAATTATTATATTATTCATATAATTATAATTATATTATTATTATATTATTCAAATTATTATAATTATATTATTATTATATTTATTATAATTATTTTATTATTAATATTATTATAATTATATTATTATTATATTTGTTATAATTATTATATTATTCATATAATTGTAATTATATTATTATTATATTTATTATAATTTTTATATCATACATTTTATTATATCATTTATATTATTATATTTATTATAATTGTTATATTATTATTATATTGTTATAATTATTATATCATTTATATTATTATATTATTTCTATCGCAATATATATATATATGCATAGGTATGAGCAAAGCAGCGTGCTGTGTAATAGGCGAGAGTATTGCGGGATCGAAGTCGGGCTCGCGCGAAGTCTGACGATGACGACGACGACGACGGCGACCACGACGACAAATTTCGCTCGGTTCGTTCATGAAACGAGACCACGAGCATTTACGTTCATTGACTTTTACTATCGTTGTCCCCTTGACCGCGGTCAGCGGGCACGATATCGAATCAATTAGAGCTTGTTATCATTTTGTCGAACTATGTATTTTTTTATCTTGCGCATTCTCGTTTTATATCAAAATCTATTTTTTTCGTTCTCTTTATCCGACTTTCAATTAATTAATTAATTACTTAATTAGGGTGAGAGGCAAAAGAAAATTGATAGAATTGTAATTTTCAAGTCAATTTAATTTAGTAAATATTTAATTATTCCAATCTCCTAATTGGTTGTTACAATTTTTTCTTGAGTTTATTAGAAAAAAGAAAAGCTATCGATACTTAACATTATTTATACGTAATATTAAATAATTTTTGAAATTGCAAAACAAAAAATGTCCTTAATATTCGATACGAAGCGTCGAAACTTTTTCAATTTTTCCGTCCCATCGTTCGTCGTCGTCGTCGTCGTCGTCAGACGGAACAAGTTTCCCGCTAATCGAGTTTGAACGATTTAATAAACCGCGACTCGTTCATTTTTCTCACGTTTCGCGTTCGTGAAAACTTCGTGTCGCCGCCGACGATTTTGCAATCGCCACGCGACATATTTTTCGAGATAGCTGAATCTTTTAACGCGTTTTAACCCGACGGGAATTCGTCATCGGAAATTTCTGGAATAGCTCCGGCGTTCTCGGTTGAACGGAGCTCTATATAGGCGAGCGTGCGCGCGCGTTGCCTCTCCTTCCCTCCCTCAATCCAACATCAGCGAGACGAACAACCAGCAAACCAGCACGGGCGTCCGGTCTATGACTCAGGAATGACCCTCGTTGAACCTAAACTCGCTCTCGTCGCGCGCCACATTCTCCTCTTTCTCCTCTTTCCCTCCCTTTTCTCTCTCTCTCGCTCTCTCTTCCTCTTTCTTCGTTTTTTCTTTTTTTTCTTACCCCACAATTTCACTTTCGATATTTTACCCGCATGTATATATAAATCCCTAAAATACAAACGAATGCGAAATTCTGGCCATAAAGCGATACGAGGGAACAAAAAGCTTTCGAAATTTGAAAAAAAAATGCAAAAAGCTCAAGTTGTGCGCCACATTTTCCTCCCTTTTCTCTCTCCCTCTACCTCTTTCTTTGTTTTTTTTTCTTTTTTTTTACCCCACAATTTCCCTATATACAGGGTGAATTTCATAAGGTGTCACAGGCTTTAGTCGAAGGGTAGATGAGATCGTTACAAACAAAAGTTGCAAATATACATTGGGAATATTTTTAATAGTTTACGAGATATACATTTTTAAAGTTGATCCAATCAGAGCGCGCCGAGAAGCGTTGGAGCCGCCCACTCCCGCCCTAGCCGTAGAGATAGCACAGTGTAGGGCGTTACATTTGGGGTTGCAAAAATTCAGAGCAGTCAATTTTATTTGTTATATTATTACGCAGTAATTTTTATTTCTAGGACATTGGCTGCTAGGGCGGGGAGTGGGCGGCTCCAACGTTTCTCGGCGCGCTCTGATTGGACGAACTTTAAAACTTTATATCTCGTAAACTATTAAAAATATCCCCAATGTATATTTGCAATTTTTGTTTGTAATGATCCCATCTACCTTATAATAAAGCCTGTGACATCTTATGAAATTCACCCTGCACATATATATAGATATCTTCCTAAAATACAGACGAATGTAAAAATCTGGCCATGAAGCGATACGGGTGAACAAAAAACTTTGGAAATTTGAAAAAAAAGAATGCAAAAAGCTCGAGTTGCGCGTGCGAGATCGTCGATGCATTTTTAGGCGGTAGTAAAAATCCCGAAAATACACGCTCCATCCGGCACTCTCGCCCTCTCGTTCTCTCTCTCTCTCTCTCTCTCTCTCTCTCTCTCTGCCTCTCTTTCGTTCTCGTTCACTCTTTTACCGGTCTTTGTGAGAAAAAAAAGATCGACAAATTTCGCATATCCCGTCGTCGCGCGTGTCGCGAGTTCCAAGAATTTTACTTACAATTAGATGCGAAACTCGTGTAGATATCGATAGCGATCGGATGTTGCGGTACACGAGTGCAGTGTGCTTGGAAAAAAATGTATGGAAACAAATGCAGTGGGTCTCGCGATTTGCGTATATATACATATATATGTATATATATATATATATATATAGAAGTTCGTAAGGAAAAAACGTGAATGCGTTAAAATGCAGGCGTGACTCCCGCTGGGAAATCGTAAATTAGGGTCAGTGTATAAGATTTGGGTCAAGCCTTGGAAGTTCGATGAGACACAAATACATCGGGGAGAACGCCAGCGATGACTATTTTAATAATAATAATAATAAGAAGAAGAAGAGCAAATAATAATAATAATAATAATAAATTAATACTAAATAAATTATAGTGAATCAAAAATAATAATATCAACTATAAATTAATATTAATGATAATGATAACAAATTATTATGATTATTTAATAATATATTAATGTAGTAATAAGTAAAAATCGACAATAATAATTAAAATGATAAATAATGATAATAATAATGAATTAATAATAAATTAATATTAATGGTAATGATAATTTATTATTATTATTATTTAATAATAAATGAATACAGTAATAAGTAAAAAGTGACAATAATAATTAAAATGATAAATAATAATGATAATAGTAATAATGAAAGACGAAAATATCGTCGACCAAGGAATTTCTACCGCCCACGCGTTAAATACGCAGCATTATCAGCGTGAATTCGCGCCGAGAATCTCAAGGCACACATTCTTCAACCCCCCCCCCCCCCCATCTTCCTCCCTAACGACAAAAAAGTATATTTGCACTTGGGAAAGTGCCCATAATAATGTTTTTTGGTGTCATTTCCGCCTCGTCATTTTTCCTCTGAATAAATGATCGCAATTCGATTGATTTCGCTCGTTATGCATAGACATTAATAATTTATAAATTTCATTCTCCTCCATCCGGAAATGCACTTTTTTTTTCATTCCTTCCTGCTGATAATTTCTTTTAATTATCTTTATTTCTTTTGCTTTTCTCTCGCTGTTATTCTTCAATTCTTCGAGGAAAATCATTTCGTATGGGTGAAATAACGACGATGATATGCGCAGTTTGATATCCGTCGTTGGCTATCGCCACTGAGAGCCAGGGCACGTGTGACAAGTCTTTCGAGGAAATATACAGGGTGGCCCACATAACTCTTAACAGCTGAATATTTCGGAAACTATTTGTCCAATCAAAAAGTTGTTCATGAGAAAGTTTTATGCTTCCGAGGGGCCTTTCTAACTACAAAAATATGAAGTTACTCCTTGCCCCCCTTTACGGGGGGCAGGGAGTAACTTCATATTTGTATAGTTAGAAAGGTCCCTCGAAAGCATAAAACTTTGTCATAAACAACTTTTTGATTGGACAAATAGTTTCCGAAATATTCAGCTGTTAAGAGTTATGTGGGCCACCCGGTATAAACAAAATATGCGACCTATGGTTATTTCGTCTTGGTTATTTTTTATTTTTTTGTTCTCTCTCGTTCTCTCTCTCTCTCTCTCTCTCTCTTTCTCTCTCTCTCTCTCTCTCTCTCTCTCTCCATGTTTCTTTATTTCGGTTAGTTTCGACGTCGCAGTTGAAACAACGTGTACGTTCTCCGACTGATAAAATTTGTTATTCGATCATCATCGTTGTCGAACGGAGAAGAATTCCGTACGCAAATTATTGCATAAATGCATTTTTTTTAAACGTTTCGTCAAATATTTTCAATATTTTTATCATTTTAATGACGCAATTTCGTCGATCGATTAAAACTGTAAAAAAAAATAATAATAAAAGAAATATTTTACTTTCTTAATAATTTATTCCTGACCCTGGCAAAAAAAAGAAATAAAAAATAACTCACTCACAAAAAAAACAATAATAACAACAAGATCCTTCAATTTTCTCAAAGAACTTTACACGTGCAAAGATATAATCGCACAACCAAAAAACGTCCACCGAAGAAAAAGGAAAGGAAGAAGAAAAACAAAAATAAAATCATAATTTTTATGTAACGAGGAGAGTCTTGTTTGCGATCGTGCTGAAACGTTCGGCTATTATCATAAGGCCGGATTGTCGCGCAGGTGTGTTGGTCACGCATATCATGGCGAGCGTGTTCCCTCGCCGAGCTACGTGTACACAACGTGTACATACATATATTTATATACGTGTATGCACCAGAGGCAGATGCTGATAGAGAGCGAGAGAGAGAGAGATAGAGAGAGAGAGACAGAGCCCACAGGCGAGCTTTATTGGGAGCGTCTGGGACTCGCGCCTGTTTGCCTTCTTGCTCGCGGCACGACGTCTTTTCTGCTGTAAGACTACCTTATATACAGGGTGAGTTTCATAAGATGTCTCAAACTTTATTTGAAGGTAGATGAGATCATTACAAACAAAAGTTGCAAATATACATTAGGGATATTTTTAATACTTTACGAGATATACATTTTTTAAGTTGGGCCAATCAGAGCGCGCCGGGAAGCGTTGGAACCGCCCACTCATACCCTAACCGTAGATACAGCACCGTGTAGGGCGTTACATTTGGGGTTGCAAAAATTCAGAGCAGTCAATTTTATTTATTATATTATGACGCAGTCATTTTTATTTCTCGAGCATTGGCTGCTAGGGCGGGAAGTGGGCGGCTCCAACGCTTCTCGGCGCGCTCTGATTGGACCAACTTTAAAGACTTATATCTCGTAAACTATTAAAAATATCCCCAATGTATATTTGCAACTTTTGTTTGTAATGATCCCATCTACCTTATAATAAAGCTTGTGACATCTGATGAAATTCACCCTATATATGGTATATATATATATAGTAAGAGCAGGCAGCAAGCGCGAATGCACAGTTTGGCCGTCCATGACTACTACACGAGGAGACGACGATGAGGCGATGGCGAGCCTCGCCGAAGGTCCCTGGAACGTTGACCATGCGACTCTCTTAAAGGATTGCACCCGTCAAGGTCACCTATTGAGTCTCTTTCTCTCTGCACTCTCTGTCTTGCGAATCCTCCGAATATACGAATCTGTGTCTGTGAGTATGCGTGTAGGAGAGAGATCGAGGGAGAGGGAGGAAGAGGAAAAGAGAGAGAGAGAGAGAAACTCCCTGTCTGAATGCACTTGTGTTGGTAGCTCGCTAAATGCTTAGCCGATGGTCGAGCCCTCGGGATTATCTATCTCGCTCGATGCGAAAACAAGGCGTCCTCTTTCGACGATAGCCGGTCTCGTCGATGACGACGACCCTATACAACTTCCAAGGGCACCCCGCATTCGCCCTCTCTCCTCTCTCCCCTCTCCTTTTTTTTCGATCCTTTTCGACCGTTCTCGTGCGATGTATAATATCGTTACGAATCTATATTTCGATCGTAAAAAAAAATGGTGGCGGAGTTAATCGACGAACCCACGAGGATTATCGGGGACCCGGCGATTTATTCCAGCCATTTAAAAATCTTTCTACAAACAAATGTTATTTTTGTCTTCTAAAAATACAAATTTTATAGAAACTCTCCATTTCCTTACGACATTTGTTCTTCAATTTTGTATTCAAACATTCCCAATCACAAAATCTCGTACCCGACAAAGAACAAAAAAATCAAAAATTCGCATAATCGAAAAAAAAAAAAACAAATAACAAAATCCAACACGGAAACAAAGCGTACGTTTTTTATTATCAAACTCCGTCGTTACGAATTCCTCGACGTTATAATACGACCACAAAAACTCACAATGCTAACGCGAGGTAAGACAAATTTCTGTTTATCTTCTTGCTTTATAATTAACCGAATTTGGCAGCTTGACAAAATTTACATATGGCGTAATGATTATTGCTGGCTAGGACAAAGAGATGATGCAAACATAAATCTATACATATATATATATTTGTATTTAAATCAAAAGAAATAACTGGCATTTTTTTTTTCTCGATGCTGCATAATGCAATCGAGCCAAAGTAAGAGAGAGAAAGAGAGAGAGAGAGACAGAGATAAAGAGAGATATGTGTTGCGACGAGGCGAAGAGTCGTTTCGTCGTCGTCGCACTAATAGTCGAAGGCCAAGCCAAATGCAAGTCGATGACTCTTCGTCGAAGGCGCCGCCTGCTGTGCTTTTGCGTGTGCGTGTTTTTTTTTTGTTTCGCTTCCTCCCTCCCCCCTCCCACCCTTCCTCCTCCACCACCTCCTCCCCACCACCGCCATCATCATCGTCCATTTTCGTTTCTGTATTGCACTGGCTATATAACACGAGACTCTGCAATCGAGAGCTTTGCAACGAACCGATATGCACTACCAGGGTCGAATCTTCGTATTTATCTTCTCTCTATCTCCCTCTTTCTATCTCTCCCTCTTTCTCTCTCGTTCTTGTCTTCGTCGCTTTCTCGTTTATTTTAACATTTAATTTTTCTTTTTTTTTTTCTTCGTTTCGTTTATTTTTATTCATCTTTTTTTCATCATATCTGGCGAACTCGTTGGGTTGAAGGTGCGCTTGTATCGGGTCTCAGGGTCACGCGTCTGGCTCTTTATCCGCGTTGCGTATAACGCGCGGTGCATTTTTCTTTTTCTTGGTTTTTTTTTTCCTCGTTGTTGTTTTCTTTTTTTTTTTCATTTCCATTGCAATCGGGGAAGAAAAAAGAAAATGCATCACCGATGACCATTTATTATTCCCGTTGTCCTTCGTGGTCGTTGTCGGAGTTGCGTATCCCCGAGGTAGAGTTGAGAAAAAAAAATAAATGTCGATCGAGGGATAAACGAGTTCCGGGAGAGACGAGTATCTGCGTTCGATAAAATCGGGAAAAGTTATGACGTTGATAAATCGTATCGCGGATCGTGCTGGTAATAAATTCCGTTTGGACAAAAGAAGGAGAAAATTAAATACGCGGGAGCAACAATGTTTGAGGTATCGCAATTTTCGCACGACGGAATTTACAAATTACATTCGAATCGGACTTTGATCGAGTTAATTAAATTCTTGACGTTCTTTTTTTTTTTTGGTCATCGAACTCGTTGGGAATCGCGATGCGAATGAGATTTAATTTTGCCTCGTTTTAATTTCGTTCGTTTGGGGGAAAAGAGACGGTTAAACAAATACAGAGACGCATACGTGCATACGTTTTTCCTCGTCTCGGGAATATGACTTCGTTAATTTCATCGAGTCGATTTTTCGTCGCGTTGACATAATTTAGATTTTGTGTTTGAGATACGTCGATCTCTTGACGTCAATCTCTTATTTATTATTTTATTATTGTTTATTATTTCCTCGCTTTATGATTTATTATTATTATTATTTGAATTTCATTATTTATTATTTTATTATTTTGTTGTTTATTATTATTTTAATATTAATATTATTTTTTAATTTTACTATTTATTATTACTATTATTATTTTATTATTATTTTTTAATTTTATTGATTATTTATTTATTTATTATTATTTTTATTTTACTATTATTTTTTAGTTTTATTATTTATTATTACTATTATTATTTCATTATTTTTTTTTTATTTGATTATTGATTATTTATTATTTATTATTGTTTATTATTTTATTATATTATTATTGTTTTTGTTATTTAGATGCTGATCTTTGAACAGTGTTTTCGGACTCAATATTTATATTTATACTTATTTATTTATCATTTTGCCCCAAAGTGCTACTAGGGAATAATTAATATAATTTAAAACCGTGTACCAAGGAGACAAGAGACAAAGAGAGAGAGATAGAGAGAGAGGGAGGGAGCAAGCTCTTCTCGAAATAAGGGAAAAGTTATACGAGTGACGTCGATGAAACGCCGAGCGAATTTAATTATGACATCATGCACGCGCTCGTGAAAGATGCATTGCGATGAAAACACCGACAACCGGAGTGAGTGAGTGAGAGCAAGAAAGAGCGAAAAAGAGAACGAGAGCTCGGCGGAAAGAGCGACAATAAAAAAAGGCGAGAACGAAAATAAAAAAAAAAAGAAGAAGAAACGTGAAAGGGGAGAAGTCAT
This sequence comes from Netelia melanura, assembly GCA_964007305.1. NCBI lineage: Eukaryota > Metazoa > Arthropoda > Insecta > Hymenoptera > Ichneumonidae > Netelia > Netelia melanura. Next base: position 5,460,128 of record OZ023258.1, read on the forward strand.
AAAGTCCAGTCATCTCGTTACGCCTCTTATATATATCGTATAAGACTGTTAAACCAAGAGAGTTTAAAGCACGGTTGTAAATAGAAAAGTTACAAAGGAACTGTCTTGATAACGAGAATAAAACAAAATAGGAAGTAAACGAGTGCGAACCTTTTCCTCCAAATTGAATCAAAGCGATGAAAGAAACAAAAAAAGTCGAGTGCTGCGAAACGTATTGCTCGGTAGGGGGCGAGTGACGATGATTGTAAGAGATCAGGGAGGAGGAGGAGGAGGAGTTGCAGGATTTGAGGGAGGAGGGAGGAGTATGCTCCTTGGGAACAAAGAGACATGGAGAGAATGAGGTGGACGGTTTGGACGAGAAAAAGGACGAAATATAATTAAAACAAAAAGACTGATACGTGTACGAGAGGAAGAAAAAAAAAGTTGGGAGAGGTGAGGCATGAGAGAAAGACAGGGGAGCGGGTGGGGGGAGGGAGATGGTGGCCAGAAGGCGAACCAGGCGGGAGAGAAAGGCGAACGAGAAGGTGATGGCCGTGAACGAGAGGGCTGTGAAGAAGAGGGTAATTCCCCTAACTTGGAGAATTGAGAGAGGTTAAAATTGAGAGGGGCGGGGAGAGGTGGAGGTGCTGGCTTGATGTTGAGAATTAAAATAAAGGAAAGGGAAGAATGGAAGAAACAGGGTAGAGGCGATCGACTGTAGAGAAAGAGGAACAAAACACACATGTGAGAAGTATGGAGGAAGAGAGAGGGAAGAGAGAGAGAGAGAAATAACCGACGAGTGTGCCTGAGACTGGCGTCGGCGATGCAGCAGCAACAGCAACGATGCAATTAGGCGAGTTATGCAGAATGACGTCACAGCGGCGAGCGCGCGCGTGAACCCGGGGTAACTGTGCTGAGTCAAGGACAGAACGCCCAAGGCCCTACCTACCCGAGTCCTCTCCCATAGCGCATTGCGACTTCGTAAGTTCGTCCATCCTTTATTGTTATTATCATTGTGAGTTTGGTTGGAAGATCAATATTGTGGAAAATCAAATTATTGTTGTTAATATTTGAGATTTTTGCAATGCGCTTTGGGAGTCCTCTCCCATAGCGCATTGCGACTTCGTGAGTTCGTCCATTCTTTATTATTATTATCATTGTGAGTTTGGTTGGAAGATCAATATTGGGGAAAATGAAATTATTATTGTTAATATTTGAGATTTTTGTAATGCGCTTTGGGAATCCTTTCTTATAGCGCATTGCGACTTTGGAAGTTCGTCCATCCTTTATTGTTATTATCATTGTGAGTTTGGTTGGAAGCTCAATATTGTGGAAAATCAAATTATTGTTGTTAATATTTGAGATTTTTGCAATGCGCTTTGGGAGTCCTCTCCCATAGCGCATTGCGACTTCGTGAGTTCGTCCATCCTTTATTATTATTATCATTGTGAGTTTGGTTGGAAGATCAATATTGTGGAAAATCAAATTATTGTTGTTAATATTTGAGATTTTTGCAATGCGCTTTGGTAGTCCTCTCCCATAGCGCATTGCGACTTCGTGAGTTCGTCCATTCTTTATTATTATTATCATTGTGAGTTTGGTTGGAAGATCAATATTGGGGAAAATGAAATTATTATTGTTAATATTTGAGATTTTTGTAATGCGCTTTGGGAATCCTTTCTCATAGCGCATTGCGACTTTGGAAGTTTGTCCATCCTTTATTATTATTGTCATTGTGAGTTTGGTTAGAAAATCAATATTGGAGAAAATGAAATTATTGTTGTTAATATTTGAGATTTTTGCAATGCGCTATGGGAGTCCTCTCTCTCATAGCGCATTGCGACTTTGGAAGTTTGTCCATCCTTTATTATTACTGTCATTGTGAGTTTGGTTAGAAGATCAATATTGGAGAAAATGAAATTATTGTTGGTAATATTTGAGATTTTTGCAATGCGCTTTGGGAATCCTTTCTCATAGCGCATTGCTACTTCGTAAGTTCGTCCATTCTTTATTATTATTATCATTGTGAGTTTGATTGGAAGATCAATATTGGAGAAAATGAAATTATTGTTGTTAATATTTGAGATTTTTGCAATGCGCTTTGGGAGTCCTCTCTCATAGCGCATTGCGACTTTGGAAGTTTGTCCATCCTTTATTATTATTATCATTGTGAGTTTGGTTGGAAGATCAATATTGGGAAAAATGAAATTATTGTTGTTAATATTTGAGATTTTTGCAACGCGCTATGGGAGTCCTCTCTCTCATAGCGCATTGCGACTTTGGAAGTTCGTTGATCCTTTATTATTGTTATCGTGACTTTGGTTGGACTATCGATCAATATTGGGGAAAATTAAATTGTTATTGTTAATTGAAATTTTTGGAAATGTTGGTTTTTGTTGTTTAGAGGATTTTTACACGCATTTGATTTTTGCTGGGTGGGAAGAAGTGTTTTCAGAAGAATCTTGAACATCAGTTTCGAGATGGAGGATTTTTTGTTAACGGGTGGAGAGTGAAATAATGGGAAAATCTCAATTTTGGCAAGTTTTTAGTATTTTTCAAATTAAATTTTGAGATTTGGGGTAGAATGTGGAGGGAAGAAATTTTCTTTTGTGTGAAAAGACTTTATTGGAGGTTAACAAGATCGGAAATTTCCGGTACAGCATAAATGTAATAGTTGTAAATAGGTTTTATTTCATTTTGTTGCTCGAAAGCTTGGAAAACTGCATTTTCAAGTTTTTTCGCTTTTTGATGGTCAATTTGCAATAAATCGAAATTAAAAATGTAATATTCTTGTTGTACGCAAAATTTCCGATTCCGCAACCCCCCATTAAACCCCTTTTAGACGAACAAATTTTTTGCCCCCCGTAGGTACGGATAATGGACATTCGGATTTTTCTTTCGGGACTTTGGGGGTTTCGGGGGGGTCAAAATTTTCTTTCGTCCAAAAAAACTTTGTTGGGTCATTTCAGAATCGGAAATTTCTCGCGTAACACGAATATGATGGAATAAAGGGGCTTTGGACCAAAAACAAATTTGGCCCCATCGCCTAGGCGTTTTTTTGCAGGTCTTGTGAGTCCTAAAAATCGCGATTTTCGAAGTGGCACCACGGGCACAAAAATTGAGCTATCCGCATGTTCCTGGGCTTGTTCGTGAGATTTTGGCGTGTTCTTCAAAAAGTTATTCGTACAATTTTCTGTCGGTCGAACGGGAACGGAGATACAGCATCGGGAAAAGTCGATTTTTCGAGGTTTCGCAATATTCATCGAAATTGTCCATATTGAATTTCGGTGAATTTTAATCCTTTCTGAAGCTCTAAGAGCTTAAGTCAACCGCAAATTTCCCGTACAATACGAAAATCATGGTTTCATTTTCGGTTTTTAAGATTTTATCGACCTTAAGTAGGTAAATCTTTATTTCCAGTTTTTTGCGTTTTTCTCCAAGAGTTTTTAAGATATCGGCCAAAATAACGTCAGATTCTTCATCAGCGACAAATTTCCGATTTCTTAACCTCCAATTGAAATCTTCTTGAAGGAAAGAAAAGATGGACCCTCCTCAAGTGTCACTGTCCTTATTCATAAATAAATTTCAATTACTTCCGATCGGCGAAACGAAATTATTTTCATCCAAAAAAGCTTCCTAGAAGCGTCCCGAAATCGGAAATTTCCCCTACAACCCAAAAGTCCCATTTCTATCCTCTGTCCCTTCCATTTTCCCCTCAAAACTAAAAAAAAAACCAAAAAAATTCTCACAATTCTCCATTTTTCCTAATTTGCTCAAATGAAAAAAAAACATTTACCTTCTTATCACCTAACATTTACCGTTCCTCCCAAATACAACAACAAACTCTATTTCCATCCGTACAAATAAAAAAAATTCCTGCTTATTTGCTCTCGAGCTTGTAACAACAAAGACGAAAAAAGAGAGCGATTCGTCATCGAGCCAAAGGTACGTCTGTCTTTTTAGTTTGTCATTTCTGGCCGCCATTCCTTTTTTTATTATTATCAAGAAAGAAGGTGGTGTCGCATCAGATAATGCAAACGCGTACTTCGTCCTCCCATCTTCTCCCCCCCCCCCCTCTCTTCTCCTTGTCATGCAACTCGTGCATGTGTCAGACTTCGCACGGTCACCTAATGTAATATCGTTCATTACCCTCTTTCGCTTCGGCTCAACCGCATCGGAATCATTCGCGACGATAAATTTACCCGTAACGTATATGCAATAATAAAATAAATATAAATATACAAACCCATAAACGCTCATCATTTTTTCCTGGAAGAAAAAAATCGCGAGCCCCGTTGTCGTCGGTGCTCAGAAGCGAATTGTTTTGTTTGTTCGAGTATAAAGAAATGAAAAGGCTTTGATGAGAAAGCGGTGCAACGCGAAATGCGCACTAGGTGTGCCGAGGCTCGTGTCTAATCAGCCAAATGTCACGACTACAATATACAGGGTGAATTTCATAAGATGCCACAGGCTTTATTTTAAGGTAGACGGAATCATTACAAACAAAAGTTATAAATATACATTAGGGATATTTTTAATAGTTTACGAGATATAAGTGTTTAAAGTTGGTCCAATCAGAGCGCGCCGAGAAGCGTTGGAACCGCCCACTCCCCACCCTAGCAGCCAATGTCCGAGAAATAAAAATTGCTGCGTAATAATATAATAAATAAAATTGACTCCTCTAAATTTTTCAACCCCTATCTCTACGGCTAGGGCGGGAGTGGGCGGGCCCAACGCTTCTCGATGCGCTCTGATTGGACCAACTTAAAAAATTTATATCTCGTAAACTATTAAAAATATCCCTAATGTATATTTGCAACTTTTGTTTGTAATGATCTCATCTACCTTCAAATAAAGTTTGAGACATCTTATGAAACTCACCCTGTATATATTTACACACGTGGGTGTCAACGACATTGCCGAGCTGCTTTTCGGTCTCGCATGTTCTGGCAATCGACCGATAATTTATCAGTAACACTCTCACATATATATATATATTTGCTCTTGTAAAAAAAGTGACTACGCAGTTTTATGACGACGATATTATTATCGTGGTAGCTATTCGATATTTCACGCATTGTTGACTGGACGAAATGCAATTCGACAGATCGATTTGTTTCTCCAGTTAGACAAATATTATTGAACTAAGACAAATAGTAAATTAACTTTGTACAAATTGTATTCGTAATACGTCACGTTAAATAATTTCGCTAATCGTCGAACGACGTGACCTACCTCTACATTTTACAAAACAGTATTTTATCGTTATATTAGTTAACTCGTATCTATAAATATATGGAACTTGGTGAGAAAAAAAAATCATTGGCGACTCTGAATGAGACAAGGTCTTCGACGTAACGTACGTTTATAAATATATTTGTGATAATGGATGTGGGATGTACAAATGTGTGGTTGTATGTGTGTTAGACACTTGGAAAGAAGATAACCGCAGTCTTAATCCACAAAGAACATTCCGCAAGCGTCGTCGGTTATCGCAGTGCACTTTCGAGAAATCGCATGTATTACCCTCGGGATAAAGGAGAGAGGGAGAGAGAGAGAGAGAGAGAGAAAGAGACGTTAGCGGCTATTCAACTTGTTATTTCTGTACCGGGACGCTTTGTTATCTCAGCTGTTTTTGCAATGTTGCCGTTGAAAAAAATCGTCGTTTCGCTGAAAAAGAAACACAAAAAAAGCCTAGCCATCTTCACAGAGAAAATAAAAATGAAGGAACAAAGAGAGAGAAGAATATTGCATTATTGCAATTAAACCAGGAAAACAAATATTCTTGGGTCAAGAATCTTTTCAGACTCGATCGATTCGGTTGCCTACGTTCGACGAAATGAAACTGTTTTCATCCAAAAAAACAACTTCATAAAAGCGTTCCGAAATCGGAAATTCCTCATACAACACGAAAATCTTATTTCTATCCGTTTTCCCTTCCCCTTCGCGAATCGAAATTCGAAAAACCCAAACTAACTCTCACCATTTTCCATTTAATAAAAATATATAAATAAAATGCAAATATAGAAAAATAAATAAAATGCAAATATAGAAAAATAAATAAAATGCAAATATAGAAAACATATAAAATTATGTATAATATAATTTTCTATGTTTTCTATATTTGTATTTTATCTAAATATTGCAACGAGCCCAGGAAAATAAATATTCTTGGGTCAAGAATCTTTTCAGACTCGATCATCAAGTACTTGATTCAGCTCGAATCGTTTTACACTCGAGCGTGAATTATTCTCATTCCGAGAATAGCGAATTATTATTTTAAGTTGATTCAATTTTTCATTCTTGGAAAATCATCGAGATATCGTTTTATCAGGGACTTTGATCGTTTTTCGATGATTTTTTCCTCTTTTTTGCGACGTTCGTTAATAACTGGCCGTGATCTTAGCGTAAAACCTACGCGTGAATATTGTATTTTCATATGCGTGGACGTTATGTAATCGAGTCGAGAAGAGACTTTTTTTTTCGCGTCGCAAAATGAGTGTGTAACCTCGTCCCTGGTTCTCTAGGCTAATCGTTCATTTCAGAGTGCTATGTATATATACACCTGAACACGATAACCATGGGATAAGATCAGACGCGACCATAGGAATTCGTGATTCGCGCGATGGAGAGAGAGAGAGGCTCGCGTCAAGTCCGCAATTAAAATACGCAAGGTCAATAAAACGAATCCGTGATTAAACAGGCGACTCAGGGTTTTCCGGTATAACGCCATATTGAAGCTACAGAAGTTTGAATCGTACCTTACCGACGCAAAAGAAGACAACGCGAATCGATTCACGATTTATTCCCTCGTTTGATCGACCATTTTGTTTTTTTAATCACGATATTTTCTTATCAATGAAAAGGGATTAAAATATAATATTGGATTAATTTCGTCCAATTAATAATTTTCCAAAATTATATTTTCGAAGTAACGATCTATTGAAAGATCATTTTTCAGAAATTACAACAAATTTTTCCTAATCATGTAACGCAGGAATTTCGTGGGAACAGAAATCCCTAAAGATATTAAAAAATTTTGTTTTAATTCATTACGTCGCAAAATCAATAATAATAAAAATTAAAAAAAAAGAGAACTTTCGTCTTGTTCGAGACGCGCGAATTCTCTTAACGACAACACCAGTCGCCAATATCGTATATCGATTCGTTTTACCACCGGCTCCGATCTCGTTGGTATGCAATCGCGATATAAACACACGTTCTAGTAATATTCGCAACGTCATAAAAATTGTGTTTATCGCGATTTCGCGGCAACTTTCCGCGCGTTCTTTCTACCATGGCGCTCGTACGACGTCGGTAGGGGAGAGGAGACAAGCTCGATGTAACGTGTTACTCGTTGCAGTTTGTCGAGTACCAAGTGCAATGCTGTACGTATATATGCAATTCACGCAGGTGTCCATTCGTCATTCGATCGTGACGACCCTGACTGCCTCAGGGTAAACAAGCGAGATTGCCCATGCTTCTAAATCACTCGATAATCTTAATGTTCTTATATACATGTATATATAAATACACACACATACACGACCCACATACTCGTCAGAGTTCTATAAATGTCTCGGTTTTTCTCTCTCGCTATTATACGTTTCGCCAATCGCGATTGCACGAAAAGTCGCAATTCTATTTCCAAATTGTTATTTCATCGCTTTATACGACGACACGTACGAGTACCCTCGTCATCTTCTTCTTTTGCGTTCGAATTCTCGTATCCCTTTATCTATATCCGTAATTACGTATGCATGTATATC
>OZ023258.1:5468075-5506771 GCA_964007305.1 Netelia melanura
CGTACGTGTCTATATACACATAGGTACATAATATATCGTTTTGCAAATTTATATATATATGTATATATACGTACATAGAGACGAAGCACAGATACGGGAGGGAAGAAGATCGTGCTACACGTCGCACTTCGAGCATCGTAATTTGGCACGGGTGTATATCGAGGCGACCGGAAATACTTGGCGAAACCACACGCTCCGCGACTCCCGGAGCCCTTGGACTCACGCGTCGTCGCACATTGATATTACAACATTTATCGTTATTCTTATATACATACGTATATATATATATAGCGCGTATTAGCGAATGGTCTAGGAAATAACGATGAAGTTTTCTATATTGTCGACGGAAAACTGGGACCGAGGACGCACACGTGCCGTTGAACGTCGCACTTTTGCCGTGGAAGACTTTGCACGCTGTCGCGTTGATACGTAAATTGGGAATTCTTTTTTTTCTTCTGTTTTTCTTTTTATATTGAAATATTTACAATCAGATTTCGAATAGCGCGCAAGAGGAACGTGGCTTCTGTTTCGTCCATGAAGAAATTGCCAGACGCAAATTTGAAGAATTGATTTTTTTTTTCAAATTGATTTTTCTCTGCAGTCAACTTCAGTCGAATTTATGGAATATATTTATAATTCATTCCGGTCAGAATTTCCATCGAAGATAAAAAAACTTCGCGATTTAACGATTTTTAAAGTGCAAATTCGATAAAAGATTTCGGATAAATAAATAAGATCGATTTTTCACTTTTCTCATCAGAATTCTCGCGAAACTCGTTCGTCCATGACGATACGCGAGAGAGAGAAAGAGAGAGAGAGAGAGAGAGAGAGAGAGAGAGAGAAAGAGAGAGTGAGATCTATTCTCGGTGGCAAAAATACTACCGAAGAAGAACTCGGTCTTACGAACGGTATCGAAGTGTCTCTCAGGGTTCGAGGGTCAAGTTCCTGTCCCATGCGTCGCAGTCTCCCGACGATTTTTCTTTTCTTCGATTTTCCATCTTTTTTTTTTCTTCTCTCATTTTAATCGTCTTCTCGTTTTCATCGATTTTTCATTCCTCTCGCGCAATTCCATGTCCCACTGGTCCAGTCAACGTCTAAATCCATTGTTACATAAATATACACGTATCGCCGGGTGTACAAACGACATAAAAGGATCTCTCGTCCCGATTCGATCACGAATCGAGTCGCTTTCGCGTACCTTAATTCTCGTCGAGATTCTCGTTCGGCTATTTTCGTCGAGCTTGCTAATTCGGTTTCTTATCCACCCTACGTGTCTTCGGTAAGAGTTTCCCCCTCTCCTCTTAAAACAAAACAAAAAAACAAAAAAACAAAAATGAAAAATCTAACGTCCCAAAGTGTTAATTAGACGTGACGCATCGCTCGTACACTCGGCCCATATACGTTTCTTTGTTTTTATTTCGCGTTAGTCTCTTCCTTTCCTTTTCCTCGCACCATCGTTTAATTCTGTCACCGAAGAATCGGTAATCCTATATATAAAACAAAATTGCAAGGCTATGTCGCGAGCTGTTCTAATTTGCAAACGCGTCCAGTACACGACTGCCAAAGAGCTTGGCTGTTATAACGGGAGCGATGATTAATTCGAACGTGCCCGGTGCGATGATTTGTTAAACAAAAAAAACGATCTTTCTACGTTTTCTTTTTTGCTCTCGGTTCTCGCTGTTTTATCGAAGAAGGAGGAGGAGGAGGGGTGATATCAGGGTGTGCGTGATTCATTCGAGGCAATTAATAGAACGTAATGTTTGTATGAAAAACGCGCGACGGCTCGTGCACGCGAGAATGAAACAATTAGATTCAACAATGTGGAATGATAAGGCGACGATGTCGTAACTAGTTTCGTATGACATTACATATCCTTCGCTCGAATCGAGAGTTTGTATTTATTCAACATTGATACGGGAGTATTGGCGCGATCGCGCATGCGCGTTGGTGCGAACGCGTCAGCGCTGACACGGACGCGCATGCGCGGTGGGAGGATGCGCATGCGCAGTGGCAGGGACGCGCTCGCATTAGCGCGGGCGCGCATGCGCCATGGCGCGGTTACGCTCACGCCGATCCAGCGACGCATGCGTACTGACGCGAACGCTAATGCGCATGCGCGTCGACGCCGTCGTTAACCTCGCAACAAATCTACGTCATTCGCTGATGAGTTACGTTCTCCAATAACTTATGTTCGAATTACGCGTATCGATCCGACAATAAATACGAAACACCGGTAATGTGTTTTTTTTCACTCGTGAAACGAAAGATCTCTCACATTCTCTTACTCTCTCTCTCTCTCCTTCCTTCTTTCACCCACGAATGATTAATCGCTCGAGCCGTCGTAATGATTTTCGCGCGATGAAACAAAAACCGCGAAAAAAGAACAACGAAACTTAAGAGAACAATTTTCTCTCTTATTCATGAATCTCCTGCTTTCTTTTAACCGATACATAAGAGCTCGAAGAGGGAAAACTCTTCGACATTGTATAACACTCTCGTGGCATCGAGGCTGCTCGTGCAGTTTTCATCGCGGACATTCTCGCAATGTACGTGAACGTTTGAAGAACTCACGTTGCAAATGTGTGCAGCTTGGAGAGAAAGAGAGAGAGAGAAAGATCGTTGCAGAGAGAGCTCCATAAAAATGCATCGGCCGTTAGAAAGTCACGGTAGAGTGCAAGCTATGTAGGAGAGGCCTCTTTCTCTCGATCTTTCTCCAAGCTGAACTATTATATACACACACATATATATATATATATGTGGCAAGAGGTAATCTCACGAAGGAAGATCGGCGTGTTGTCTCGACGTTACATCGAGCTATCGCGCGAAAAGAAATGATCAAACGGAAACGATCGATCATAAATAATATCAGCGCGCCAACATTTCGCAAATTCGGTCGTGAAATCGACAAAAAAAAACAATCTTCATTTTCCATTCCTCCTCCTCGTTTTTCCCTCCCCTTTTTTCCTGTGTTTGTCCTTTTTCTTTTTTGCAAATTTATCACTCACCTCGATCTCCGGTGAGAGTTTTCTTTCTCGTAAAAAGTAAAAGGCTTTTCTTTCGACGATTTCATCTCGTTCCATCGGATATAAATTATTTATATATGGCTTCTCCGATGATTATTGTTACTTTTCTTTTTTATTACTATAACTATTATACGCTTAGCTCGGATACGTTGAACAACTTTCTTGCCGAGAAAGAGAGAGAGAAGTAAATGAGAGAAAGGTATTGCGCAAATTACAAGATACGATGCGGCGTTCTGCACATATAATAATCATCGTTATATTCCACCCACACATACACACGTGCAAACTTTAACCGAGTATTACAAGATTTTTTTTACACTCTTCGGTATTTATGTTGCACTCATACATACATTAGATGTATATATATAGAGAGAAGAGAGTAGTACGGTAACTTTTATAATTCTAACAGTATGACGACGAGTGGCAATACACAGCTCTCACCTTGCGCACGTTACACGAGCGTTACATCCGGGCATGTTGGTGTGCATATAACGATCGTCAGAGTGAAGAGAGACGAGAATTTTCTCTCTAGCTGTCAGGCAAGAGAGAGAGAGAGAGAGGAGAGAGAGAACTCGTTGCTTGAGGTAGGTCTCGACCACTTTTTTTTTGCACTCTCTCGCGTAGTCGCGGAGCGGAGGATGAGGTGGAAAGGCATCGACGGTGAAAACGGAAGCGCGGGCAACCGGCCACGATATATACGAGAGAGTCGCACACTATGCACGCGCTTCTGCAATCATGGCGATCGTGAAAGCGAGCTGCGCCACCGGCTACAGAGAGAAGTGGAAGTTTCCGAGAGAGAAAAGTGTATCGTTATGGAGGAAAAAAGCGCGTTACCGAGGTGGAATGAAGAAGTCGGCTTGAGTGAAGCGTTTGTATGGTGGACTGGGGGGGCGGAGGAGGGGGAGGGGGACAGGGACGTGGTTCGAAGCGATACGAGAAAAAGTCGATCGGGAACTTGATTCTAACTTTTTATAGGACTCGAAGATGGACATTCAGGAAAGAAAATCGTAGTTTATTGAATCGTGGATGTTCGCTTGGTCGTATAGTTGACGGTATAAGAATTATGGAAGTTACAGGAGAGAGAATTTTTATTTTGAAATAGTCGTGATTAGGAAAATTGTTGTTTTAGGAAAATCGTAGTTAGGTGAATTGATAATTAATAGTTTCGTAGTTTTTTAGAATTGTAATTGGTTGAATTGTAATTAGTAGAATTTTAGTTAGTCAAATCGTAATTGGTAGAATTGTAATTAGTAATTACCTACGAGAATCATTATTATTAAAATGCCAATTATCAAAAGCGGAATTAACAATTACCAGAATCATAATTACTAAAATCCTAATTAATAGAAACCGTCATTAATAATTACCAAAATCATAATTAGTAAAATCTCAATTAATCGAACGGCAATTAATTGTATGGTAATAAGTACAATTCTACTAAATCTCGCACTATTCTATTCTTGACAGAAATCATCGTTGACAGCGATAACATTGACGATAGAACGAGGTCATAAATCCTCTAGCTGGCTCGATGAAAGACCGAGCTATCTGAAGGAAAAAAACACATAAAGTTGGTAATAGCGCGGAATAGGCGAGAGGGAATAGAAACGAGCGCGGAGTTGCAAGCGAGTGCATGCAGGAGGGGGTGGAAGTGAAGTCGCGTCATCGTCGTTGCACTTTCTTCACGATGATGAAGGCGTCGGTTCTCGCCTGTTACCCGCGACGTATGCGTGCACTTCACCTTTCTCTTTCTCCTCGTCTGCATCAACTACATAAACAACTATATATATATAATTATACTATATTATCTTATATTATTATATTATTATATTTTTATATTATATTATATTATTGTATTTTTATATAATAATATTTTTATGTTACTTATATTATATTATATTATTATATTTTTATATAATAATATTTTTATGTTATATTATATTATATTATAATATATTATTATATTATTATATTGTTATATTATATTATACTATATTATTTTACATTATATTATATTATATTTTTATATGATATTATATTATAATATATTATTATATTATTATATTTTTATATTATATTATATTATATTTTTATATTATATTATATTATATTATACTATATTATATTATATTATATTATATTATATTCTTATATTATATTACGTTATATTACGTTATATTACATTATATTATATTATATTATATTATATTATATTATAGTATATAATAGTATATTATATTATTATTATATATACATATAAATAAATAAATACACATCCGCGAGTCTCTTCGCTCTCCTGGGATTGTCCCTGACAGTTTCCGACAGACAATGTCGCGTCAATTAGCCGAACGGAGTCGTGATGACCGAGGCTCGTTTCATCCTGCCCGAGACTCTCTCGGACGCGATACGAGACGATCGTAGCGAGAGCCCGAAAGTGCGCGCAATTGCTCGAAAGTGCATGACCGAACGTTTCTCGTTTGACAAAAGAAACTGGAAAAAAAAACGAAAAAATATAAGACTCGTTGCAATTTCGTGACGAATCGTCTCTTGAGACAAAACATATAAGGAAAAGAAAAAGAATTCCATTACGTCCATTTTTTTAACGATTATTTAACGTTTAAAAAAATCATCCTTACGACAATTATAATCGATATTTATCATCCTAAATAAATATATCAGCCTGAAATGACTCAAAAACTGAAAAACAAAATGTATTCTTCCGTCTTTTGTTTTCTCCCAAGGTCGCAGCAAGGTCACGCATGTCAAGGTCAACCTAGTTAACGCAAATTCGTCAATTCTTCAAAATTTTCACTTCTCTCGATTAAACAATTACCAAGTCGCTCGCTCGCAACGTTGAAACATTCCTTTACAATTTCGCTGACGAGTCTCTCCGTCGCCCCGACGTCGCGAAATCTGGCTCATCGCCTAAATAAAACCTCGTTAATTCGCCGCGTCGTGATAATCCCGCGAGAGCGAGTGAAACAAAAAAAAATAATAAAACTGTCAACTCGTACCGGCTGGAAAAAGGAGAGAGGACTAGATACGTTCGTGGGAGAGATGCCGTTCTTTTCTCTCTCTCTCTCTCTCTCCCTTTTTTTCCTTTTTCTTCCGTTACGTTTTTTCTCGTTGTTGTTGTTGTTGTTTTTTTTTTTCATTCTTTCTTTTTCTCTTCGCGCCGAGCGAACCACCGGCAATGGAAAGCTGAAAGTTTTATGAAAGTGCATCGCGTGCAACCGCGGACTCTTGCGATGGTACTCTCGCGTTGCGCTCGCAATACGCGTCGGTTACGCATTTTACTGGCGGTGCGAGCGAGAAGAGCGAGCGTGCGAGTGAGCGAGAGAAAGAGGAGGATGGGCGGGGGGAGGGGGGAGGCGTGTAATCGTCGCGAACTCACGTTAGTCGTTAGTCAAACGAGGAGAGATACGAGAAAAACGGGACCTTCTTATCCGTCGTACACGAGGAATACTTATTCGTACGACGTGTATACGCGAGCGATAATAATAATAATAATAAAAAAAAGGTAACAAAAAGAAAATTTCACTACGTACGTCTTCGTGTGCGAAATTAAATTTCCGCAACGAGACATTCTTCTTTCGTTTAAATTTAAATCATACCGCGTTAATGGCTTGCGCGCGAGTTTCGTTGAGAATTCTCGTGTGATATGCGCGCGCACGATGAAAGTTGCACGTTCGCGCGATTATAATATTCAAGAGAGAGAGAGAGAGAGAGAGAGAGAGTTGCACTTCGGTAATCGCTATGAGACAATCGCGGCGCGAGAGTCGAGAATGAAAATTCTTTTTCCTCGAACGCGAACGAAATTATTTATGGTAAATTATGAGAAAAACTCGTAAATAGCTGTCGAACGATATTGATGGTTTTTTTTTCTATTTTTTTTTCGTTCTTCCGTTCGTTTCGTCTCAGCGATGTCTCGATGTTGTTTTCCTTGCTATTTTTATACAACGACGCTTTTTTTTTTATTCTTTGTCACGAAATTTGAAAATTGAAGAAAATCGAAACGAATCGTCGAAGTGAATTTCACACGTTTTTTTGCTAAAAAAAGTAATAACGTGGGTCGTGCCCAATAGGAAGAAGCTTGATTTTGGAAATATCGTAATACTAAAATTTTGGAAATATCGAAAAATCGACTGCGCATTCAAAATTAACAAATTTGGATTGTGTATAAAAATTTCGTTCTACCTCTTGCAAAATAATAATAATAATTATCAATATTTACCGAAACAAAAATCGATTCGATTTTTCAAAAGCCGATTTTCGTTTGTGCATTTAAAAAATAATAACGCGGGTCAAGTTCGATGGGAAGAAGCTTGTTTTTCGAAATATCGAAAAATGAATTGTAGATCGAAAATTGAAAAATTACGATTGCGAATAAAATTGTTGTTCTACCTCCTGCAAAATAATAACAATAATAATAACAGTAATTAATTTATACCGAAACAATAATCGATTGGATTTTTAAAACAGCCGGTTTTCCGAAGAGGCAAAAAAATTGACGCAATCACGACGTTTCCTGTCGATATCGACGAGTAACACGTCCGGCTTATTGCACGCTCGATACTCCAAGAGGAAAGTGTGCTTTCGAGAGAGAAAGTCGAGTCTTGAGACGAGAGTGGAGGCGAGGGGGTGGGGAGAAGGGATGTTCGCAAGACCCGGTGAGATTTTTCACGTTGTCTATAATTTATGAATTTATGAATTTCTATATATATATATATATATAGAAATTCATAAATTCATAAATATATATATATATATATATTTACATCGACGATATCGAGTACGCGTTGCAAGATCGCGAGAACTCGGTCGAAGGTGCATTCGTGCGTTCTCGAATCGACTCTTGGGCGATAGAAAATTGCCAACGTTCGTTCTCGATTTTCGCTTATCGTCCGACTTTCTACAAATTTATTTCGCCGTCGCTCTCAAGAAAAAAAAACAACCTAAACTACGTGAAAAATCAACAAAATATTCAACCACCCTTCCTGAAAACTTACAAACTCCAAAATAATTGGCAAAAGAAACGAAGCAAAAGAATGAAAATAAAAATTTGAATAATGTTTCTAAAATTCGATCGCGAATAAACAAAACAAAAAAAAAACAACAAAAACAGACCAATCGTCGACGAATCGTCGACGATCGTACGAGACCGTCGCGACGTCGACAATTTTAGTCGTTCGCGCATAATCGACGATCGCATAATTATTACGACAACGTGCCCACAATCGTTTATGCGATTGCCGCGTATTATGTCTTATAGTCTCTTGTGCGTTATGAATAATGAAAGAAACGAGAGGCAGACGGACATACAGACAGACAGACAGAGAAAGAAAGAGAAAGAGAGAGAGAGAAAAAAAAGACGAGGAATGGCAATGAACTCGTCGGTTGGCTCGTCGACACCGAAACTTTCGAAATCTCGTCCTCGTAGTAAAAAAAAAAAAAAAAAGAGGAAGAAAACGTAGTAAAAAAAGAAGAAAAAAACAACTCTCGCGTGTATTACACATTCGTGCGTGCGTTATATAGGTAGCGTGTACTTCCGTAAGGGAACTCTCCTCCCCCTCTTCCTTCTCCCCATTCTCTCCTCCCCCTTCTTCCCCTTTCCACGATGCGGCTTCTCGTAATTTCCGCGCCGTGTCCTCGGCGAGGCCGCGATACTTACGGAGAGAATCGCCGAAGAATTTTTCGAGAGAGCCGACCGGGTGAGCACAAAAAAACTTTCCAAGTCGTTGAACCCCTTATTTCTTGTTAGCCTTACCCGTAAGTGAGATGCGGAATTGGGCGAATTGCCGAAACGCGAAGTGGAAACGAGCGCGTGGCAGCGGCAACTCGAGTCGTAACGCGGGCGAATCCTTTTCGGTATTACTCTCTCAAGTTCAGGGCCAAACTCGGGCGAGGGAACACGCGCGCCCCCCTGCGGCATACGTTTGTACTACGTACGAGTGTTCGAATCCCGAACTATCGACCCAATTTTTTTTTTTTTTTTTCGTCCAGATGAATTTTCTCACGTTGCAACGGAGCGAGGCAATTTAATTGGAGCGAGGGATGATTAATTATTTAATTGCGATTCGATTCGGGCGACTCGTTTAATTCGAGGGTTTTGATTCGATCGAATTGAAATTGAATTTTGACAATCATTTTCGAAGATGCTTTACTTTATTTTGATGATAATTAATCAAATTATTTGTTTTGTTTATACATCGATCGATACGACGATTATTATTAATACATTGCAGTCTTGAATATCGTTAATTTATTACACAAATAATTTTTAACAAAAATCCGAGAATTCAGCAATGCAAATTTGCATCAAATCGATTCGTCCCAATTAATCGAAATCAAACAAATTTTTCGATCGGATCGTCGATCACGTGCCTTTGAATTTTTCCGTCACGTTCAAGGTCATCCAAAGTGACACAAATTCGTGCATTTTGTTCTCGGTTTAGAAAATGAAAATTGTGTACACATATATTTTCTTTTCTTCGTTATAAAATTGACGCGACTGCCTTATAGTTAGAAACGAGGTGGGGAAAAACAAACGTATGCACGCATACACACATATGCACAAAAAGAGAGAAAGAAAGAGCGAGAGAGAGAGACTCGGGAGAAAGAGTGGGAAGCGAAGGAAAGGCGATGGGAGTCTCGAGCGACGGTGAAAGAGAGCCAACGTGGAATATCGGGGTCAAGTGCTCGAGCGATCGAGTCGCATAGAGAGCAAGGAGAGGGACCCGTGGTATAGCGATGGAGAGAGAGACCTACTTTTAGTGCTCAGACGTAAACCCGAGCTAGCGAGCAGAAACGGAGCCTCTCCTCTCGCAATACTATCATAATATCGTCGTGGTCGTGCCGGCACTTTGCGTCCGGAAACCTTTCTAATCGCTTGGCCTGTTTCGTCGTCCGGCCCGAAAGAAATCTATATATATATACATATATATATATATATATATAGTTAAATATATTCTCTCTCATTATCGTCGTTCGACTCGTTGTTCAAGCCATGTTACGTGACACTGATCCGATAACGGTGTTGGCAATATAAAAACGTCAATAAAAATTGGTATAATTATCGATCGATAAAAATTTAGTCATTAACGAAAGTCATTAAAAACAAAACTCGGTTATTCCACATCGAGTTTATTGAAAATATTTATTATTTTTGATTTTTTGCTTGGGACTTTCGCCTCGCTCGAACGATCGGGCTTCATTTTGTTTTATGTTTGATTGATTATTACGAGGGTAGGGAAATGTCAAGGTTGATTTTGTTATCAATGTCATTTTTTTTTTCTATTTGGATGTTTACTTTTGAATTATATTTTTGCATTAAAATTTTAATCTCAGGAAAATGTTAATATTAATTTTGTTATCGATGTAATTTTTTTAATATTTCGATGTTTAATTTTGAATTATTAACTTTATGATTGAATTGGAAAAACTGCAATCTCAGGAATATGTCAATATTAATTTTGTTATCGACGTTATTTTTTGAAAATTATTTAGAGCTTTAATTTTTAATTATTATTTTTTTTCATCGACTTCCTCAAACAAATAATTGTCTGATTTATTATTATTATTATACGAATCGAAACTACAGGATTAGATTTACTCTGTCGTCGTCCTCGATCGTTTCACCAGCTAAGAGGTTATTCGTCTTTACGTACACGGTTTAGAATTTTATTTCCTTTAGTCATGGGGGAGTCCTCTGAGGAAAGCCACGCGTCAGGGTGAACGGAAGTGAGCAACCCATGGGTACCTGGCGAGCCATTGAATGATTCATTCTTGTCCATTATGTGTGTATACCTACGTATATATCGCCTTCGTATTACACAAGGCTTCGTTCCAAGGATTTCGTGACACGTAATGGATCGACCTCACATCGAATCACGCATCTTCAAAAAAGAATTATCAATGAGCATCATTATTATTATTATTATTATTAAAAAAAAAAAAATTTTTTTAACAATAATAATAATTATGATTACAATTTTAATATTACAAATATTATTATTGTTATTATTATTAAATTAAAAAAATATATTATTATTATTATTATTTTTGATAAATTAAAAAAATATTAT
The DNA here is from genome assembly GCA_964007305.1 of Netelia melanura. Taxonomy (NCBI): domain Eukaryota; kingdom Metazoa; phylum Arthropoda; class Insecta; order Hymenoptera; family Ichneumonidae; genus Netelia; species Netelia melanura. The sequence goes on from OZ023258.1 coordinate 5,479,183, forward strand.
TATTATTATTATTGCTGATAAATAAATAAAATTATTATTATTATTATTATTATTATTATTGTTGATAAAATAAAAAAATATTATTAATATGTTTATTGCTGATAAATTAAAAAAATATTATTATCATTATTATTGTTGTTGATAAATTAAAAGAATATTATTATTATTATCATTATTGTTATTCAATAACAAATAATAATTTAAAAAATGATCATCGACTTCGATAATATCGATCAAAAATATAATTAAATTATTAATTAATAAAACAAACGTAAAACAGACATAAAACAAAGAAAAAATTAGCGAACTTTCTAGATAATATTCATAAACGAGAAGCCCGAAGTTCGATCCTTCCACGTGAAGCATTCGCGAATAAAAATCACCGCACGAAATAAAAATCGTTAAAAAACAATTTATCGCGACAGGGGGAAAACAAAAAACTGTTTATAGGGGGAAAGTGTATATCCGTTTGAAAACGTAAATATATCCAAGTTGAAGAAAAGAAAGAAAAAAAAAGAAAAAGGAAAACGAAACGCAAGAGTAATATTGTCAATTATTCGAATGGTCGAGAAAATAGAGAAGGGAGAGAGAGATCGCTGCTTTCTCCCGCGCGTGCCCCCCACCCTCCCTCTTCCCCTCTAACCAGGTAGATGGCGCTCTCCGATATAAGTGCAACTGAAAATTACAATGAGCGACGATGAAAATGAACAGGATTCGCGCAACTTCGTGTATAAGGACGAGAGTTTTGTGAAAGCTGGCAGATCCCGTGTGAATTATCTAATCCATCGAGAAAAGCTGCTCGGAGAAAAAGAGAGAGAGAGAGAGAGAGAGAGACAAAAAATATTTTTAAAAAATAAATTGAAAATAACAAAAACAACATTCGCGTTTGACGATGTCCGGTAATTTTGTCCCTCTCGAGAATTCGAGCAAAAAGAAACGTCTACCAATTGGATAAAACCTGTATCGACTTCGATTATAAACGTTACACCTGCGATACGCGAGAGTTATCTCCGTATAAACTTTCGAATTTCACGTCAATCTGACAATCGCCACGGCCTTCCGTTAATTAACTTGCATATTAATAGTCGAGCCAGAGGAAAAAACTTACTCGGTAGAAACGAGAGCGATGAGCTTTGGCGACGTTAGAAATACACACGGGTTTAATACAATATTACACGAGGCGTTCCGTTTCGACTCGACACAATTTTTTATTTTCATCGAATTTTTTTTTATTTCTATTTTTGTATACGTAATTCTGTTTAAATGCGATATTTATCTTTATTTTTAAAAAACTTACAATAATCTTCCGCTCGAATAAAAAGTTTTTTTTTCTTTTGCAAATTAGACAAAATTGAAAAAAGAAAAATATTTTTTAAATCGAAAATTTAATTTTGATGTTTGTTTCGATTGAAAGGTGAGAAATTAACAATTTGTAATGAAAATTTGATTCCATCGTCGAGGAAAAATGAAATAAGAAGGTCGATTTTATATGGAAAGGCTCGTATATCTCGTTGCACTAACGCGAGCGCTCTCTCGCAGCGGTGCAACGGCAACCGCCGAGGAGAAAGTGCGCTCGGTTTGTTGCAACGTTGAGGCTACCTCTCGCACGGGTAATACAACGTTATACCCGAGGCGAGAGTAGCCAAGAACTTCTAAACTCGGTATGCAACGTCAACCGTGACTCTCTTCCGATCGACCTCGAAACTACCCGGTTATTACGGCTCCGCGAGACGTGACTCGTGGTTAAACGAGCTGTAGATAACAAAAGAATATACGAAGGTATATAAAAAAATTAAAACGATGGAGGGGGAGTGGGGGGGGGGGGGGGAATTATTTAGCGAGACTCGATTAATTTACACGAGTCCCTACGTAGTTTCATCGTTCACGGTCGTCGATAACGCTTTTTTTCTTTCTTTTTTTATCACTCGACAAATAATAATTCGTCCTCCGATTTGTGGAATAAATTTCACAATCGATATGACAATATTATTAGATACAGGTTGGATGAAAAAGATTGACAGAGAGAATTAAAATCGTTATTAAACGACGAATTTAAGGAATTAATGTTTTAATGAAAATACAAATTAATATTGATAAGAAAATTATTATTATTATTATTATCATTATTATCGTTATGATATATTTGTATGTGAATTCTCTATGAGAGAGGCAAGACTGAAGAAATCATTCGTTAATACAGGAAAATATGTGAATGAGGAAAACATCAAGAGAAATATAAATTTCTCGCAATTATCAAATAATAATTCGTCCTCCGATTTGGGAAATATATTTCACAATCGATGATGAATTTAATTAATGAAAATTTTAATAAAAATCAAAATTAATATTGTTAAGAAAATTATTATTATTAGTATTATTATTTTAATGATACATTTGTAATCGCATTCTTCATGAGCCAGAACTGAGGAAATCATTCGCTAATACAGGAAAATATAAGAATGAGGAAAATGAGGAAAATGAGGAAAAATCAAGAGAAATATAATTTTGACAAGTTCAATTTTTCAAATATATTCTTGCCAATTATTTAAACTTTGTATTATTTATTATCACAAATATTATCGTTAATTATTTTTCACACCACGTTCCTCAATTATTCCTTATTTTTTTATTTTTTATTAATTAATCAGACGAAATTAAAATAATTTCATTCGCGTACTTTAATTTCGTAAGTAGTACGGGACAGTTTATGTTCCTTCGGCCATGTACCATTAGTAATTATCTCTACTTGGCGTATACGTCTTTGCCTATAAATATATACATATATATATATATATATATATATATATATATATATATATATGTGGTAATATAGGATAAAATAATAATGCCAAGGCTCTACTCGCGTTACATACTCTCTTCTCGGCTACGAGAGATAACGGAATCTATGAAAGCGTACGACTTGTTGTTTTAACGATATCAGGACGTACACGAGAAATGGACTGTGCGAGCCACGTGTATCACGGACCAATCCTAGGGAGACTCGAGTACGGGCGCGCGTATCCTTCGATATACAGATACGAAAATATTCTTCTCCCGGGCATTGTTTCGTAACGTTGGACACAGACACATGCACAAGCACAGAAAACTGATCGTTCACTTATCTGTCACGAGCGTATCACGTTTCGCGTAAAACGGGTTGTTGGACTTGCGGTCATTTGCAATTTAATTGAAGTTTTTGTCGGGGAATTACTAAATTCTTTGGTAAATATTTTTTTTTTTTGGTTTTTTTTTTTAGGGAATTAGAAGAAATATGGAAAGAATGTAATTATTGATTTTTGATGAATTTATTTATTTTTTTGAGCGACTTAATTTTGATAGAGTCGTGCTCTGATTTGAAAAAAACTGTCATAGTTTTTCAAATTGTTTAGATAGTTTTGTTTTAAATAAATTACATCGTAATTTTTGACAAAATCTTTGGTAAATATTGTTTTTTAATCAAATTAGAAGAAAGTTCATATTTTATATAAAATCAAAGAAAATTTATAATTTATTATATAAAATCTAATAATTATATAAATTATATAAAATTTAATATTTATGAAATAAAATTAGAAGAAAGATGAAAGAAATTAATTATTAATTTTCCTGCGACTTAATTAATTTTTGGATCGACTTAATTTTGATACAGTTGTGCTCTGATTTAAAACAAAATAAACTGTTAAAATATTTGAATATTTAAAAAAAAAAATTTACTTAATCGAAATAAATCAAAATTAAAAAAAAAAAAATGTTAATCTACCTTTGCCCTAATTTCTAATTGTTCATATTTTATATAAAATCATTGCTCGACAAAAAAATCGTCGTTCTTTGTGGAAAGTTCGTGAAATAAAATATATTTGAGGAACAAAAAATAGTCTCGAGCACACACGTTGTATTATTATTATTTTATTTTTGGGTACAAGTTCAGACGTAAGAGGTCAAAAGACCCCGACGAGGTCTCGAAAGAGTCGTACACGTGTTCGTTAGACACATGTATACGATACGAACGAGGACTCTCCGCGAGTTACCGAGTTGTGTGTCCGATAGTTTGAACTTGGCTGGTGACATAATTTCGGTCTCCTTCCTCTCTCTCATTGCCGAGTTTGTGGGTCACCAGGCGAGCCTCTCTCTCCGTCTCGTCCCCGTCTTCGTCATCGTTTCGGTTGCTGCCTCTCGGTGTCCCGCTACTCTAGTCGCCGTATGGCTCGTGGGTGTCTCGCTCACAATCGTTGCCCAACACGTAACGAAACGTCGAAGAAAGAGAGAGAGAGGTGGAAATTTATCTTGGGAAGAAAATAGAAATGAAAAAAAAAAATATTTCAATCTTATTTTGTTGCTCCGATAACAAATTTTCATTAAACAAAATAATAATAAATTAATTACAGAAAGAAAATCATCGATGATTTATTTATTCTCGCTCCAAGAATAAATTTTCATTAAACAAAATAATAATAAATTAATTACAGAACGAAAATCATCAATAGTTTATTTATTCTCGCGCCAATAACAATTTTTCTTTAAACAAAATAATAATAAATTAATTATAGAAAGCAAATCGTAAATAGTTTATTTATTCTCGCGCCAATAACAATTTTTCTTTAAACAAAATAATAATAAATTAATTACAGAAAGCAAATCGTAAATAGTTTATTTATTCTCGCTCCAATAACAATTTTTCATTAAACAAAATAATAATAATTGATTAAAGAAAGAAAATCATCAATAATTTATTTATTCTCGCTCCAAAAACAATTTTTCATTAAACACAATAATAATAATTAATTAAAGAAATAAAATCATCGATCATTTATTTATATTTGTTCCAACAACAATTTAATTAAAGACTAACAAACTCATTAAATTATTCAAACCCAAACGAAAACTTGAAATAAAAAATAAAATCAAAAGAAAAAATTAATAATTTAACTTAATTAAAAAATCAAGACGTGCGAAAGAGAGAAGTATAATTTGATTGGCAGGCCTATTTACCTCGCAACACAATAAGACGTCAAACAGTACGGTACAAAACGGTGTATAGAGCCGGCTAAACGAGTAAACCGAGCCGCGCATAAGATCGAGAGAGAGAGAGAGAGAGTGAGAGAGAGAGAGAGAGAGACAGAGAGAGAGAGAGAGAGAGAAAGAAAGACCAGCAAAGCAACGGGTACTCACGACGCCCGTAGGAAGGGCGAGGGTAATGTAGGTCAGTAAACGCTCTTCCCGTTCCTCTCCGCGACGTCGACACACCACTTTCTCCGAGGCTCTCCAGTGCGCGCACGCGCGCCGGGACCGTTCGAAAAACAGGCTTTTGCCTTGGCCGTCGTACTTGCCAGAGAGAGAAAGAGAGAGAGACTTTTCTTTCCTCATCCCCCCCCCCCCCTTTCTTTTTTTCATTTAAACGCATCCTTTTTTTTCGAACTCTTTGCAATTCGTGCGTACACCCACTTCATATATACATACACACATACATATATTTACATATATATGTAATAATAATAAATGCAATTATAATAATTAATTAATTAAAGAAACAAAAATATCAATAATTTACTTATTCTCGTTTCAATAACAATTTTTCATTCAACAAAATAATAATAATTTAATTGCAGAAACAAAATCGTCAGTAATTTATTTAAAATTGAGAAATTGTTATTGAAGCGACAATAAATAAATTATTGATATTTTTCTTCCCTTCTTAAATTAATTTATATATATAAATATTATATAATAAATGCAATTATAATAATAAATTAATTACAGAAACAATATCATCAATAATTTATTTAAAATTGAAACATTGTTATTGGAGCGAGAATAAATAAATTATTGATATTTTTCTTTCATTTTTCAATATATATATATAAATATTATATAATAAATGCAATTATAATAATAAATTAATTACAGACACAATATCATCAATAATTTATTTAAAATTGAAACATTGTTATTGGAGCGAGAATAAATAAATTATTGATATCTTTCTTTCTTTCTTTCAATATATATATATATATATATATGTGTGTGTATGTATGTATGTATGTATGTATGTATGGGTGATGATGGTAACGGGACGCACGATTGGAAAGATCGAACGGTATCCTCCATAGTAATACTGCTTAATACATTATATCGCTAGAGTTCGTGTACCACGCTTGCGTTTCGAGAAGCGTAACGACGTAAAAGAGGCGAGAGAGGTAGAGAGAAGGAATTTTTGATCCTTGAAGATGGAAATCAAGGTCAGCGTTACGAGCGAGCCTCTTGTAACACGTGAAAGCAACGAGAAGAGGAAACAAATCGTCGAGATAAGTATTTCGGCAATTTTGTGCACGTCGAAGCACTCGAGACGGGAAGAAACGCGGAAAAAATCGAACGAATTTAATTTATCGATCGTGTTCGCAACATAATTTATTTATCGATTTTCGTTTTTCGATCGTGTCGAAAAAAAAAACGTCAAGTTCATCGTTAAACGACAATCGTTCGATACGATATTGAAAAAAATTGAATCGTAAATTAAAGATTCGTTCGATTTAAATCAAATTACGAAAAAATTTTATCGAATAATTAAATTTCATAATGTTATTTAAATTTTCGTAAAAAGAAAAAGAGAAAACAAATATAATTAACTAGTTCGTTCTATTTTATTTATCCCTGAAATTTGTTTAATCGATTACGAAAATTGTCAATTCGATTACGTCGTAATAAACGATCCGTTTATTATACTTACTCGACGATCTCTTTACATTACGCCAGGAAATCATTCAACGCTGGTCAGATCTTCGTTACAGTTATATCCAATTACCTCGTGTTTCTCATGAATAAGCAAGGATCGCGTTGAATATTCCGACAATTAAATCATAATTATACGGCGTAAAATTTCTTTATTATCCTCACTGTTCAATTTCATTATTTTCTATCTTACAGCGAACGGAGTAACGAAAGAGGAAGAGAAGAAGAGAGAAAGAGACTGTTTGATTTATCGCCTCGTGCCGCGAGGTGTTTTATATACAAGTTACACGATATTATGGAGTGTCCGGATTACGATGTGGAGTAAACCTCTCCCTCTCCCTCTCTCCCGTTCTCATTTATCCACAGTCCTCTCTTCTAGCTCATAGCGTGTATTCTAGAATAGAAGTGTGACAGGAAAATGCAACGGAGCGTTTCGAGAGACTCGCGAACGTTGGTACAGTCGTTACTCGGCTCGTCTCTCTTTTATACACAGGCACATATACATATATACAGGGTGAGTTTCATAAGTATTCTGAAACTTTGTTTTAAGGTAGATGAGATCATTGCAAACAAAAGTTGCAAATATACATTATGGATATTTTTAATTGTTTAGGAGATATAAATGTTTAAAGTTGGTCCAATCAGAGCGCGCCAAGAAGCATTGGAGCCGCCCACTCCCGCTCTAGTTGTGGAGATAGCACAGTGTAGGGTTACATTTGGGGTTGGAAAATTGAGAGCAGTCAATTTTATTTATTATGTTATTACGCAGTCATTTTTATTTCTCGGGCATTGGCTGCTAAGGCGGGGAGTGGGCGGCTCCAATGCTTCTCGGCGCGCTCTGATTGGATCAACTTTAAAAATCAATATCTCCTAAACTATTAAAAATATCCCCAATGTATATTTGCAATTTTTGATTGTAATAATCCCAACTATCTTAAAATAAAGTTTGGCAATGCTTATGAAACTCACCACATATATACAGGGTGACCCACGCAACGTGTACACCGCTATAACTTCCAAAGTATGCGTTGCACGAAAAAATGTTGTATACAAAAGTTACATGGTTTAAAAGGCTGTACTACGTAGTGCATCAAACTTTTTTATAGTTCGAGGTGTTTCGAAGATTCGAAAGACAACTTTCTATTTTTAAATAGAACGCTATATTTTTTATAGCAAAATATGATAGACGATCGAATTCTGAGGAAAAAAGTATTGACCTTTATTAACCCTAAATCCAATAGCTAACGAATAATTTCACTTTATTATTCGAAAATTCTCTTCACATAAAAAAAAACAAAGTTGTCCTATATATATAGACAGAACCGCGGTTCTCTTTGTAACCCGGTGTATGCCTGGATTTGTCGGTATATCGTATAATGCTCGCTACGCCTCGTCTCGCCGTTGAGAGAAAATCTAACGGTACCGAGCGAGTTGCGAGCCGGTACGTTATTGCGCGGGGCGAGCAGCGTGAAGGAAAGATGATGAAGAAGGGAAGGGGTGGAGGAGGACAGAGGAGAGGAGAGGCTCTCGCCTACATCGGGCTCACTGAGCGAGTAAAGGATCGCGAGCTCGAGCCACCCGGCGATATTACGTCCTCGCGTCCGCCGTCGCGTTTCGTAACACATACCCCGTTTCATAACTGAAACGTCTAGCGGTTTGCCGTGACGAAGACGTAGACGATAGTAGGCATTTTTATATAGCTATGTGTATATACATATATATATATATATTTTTATAATTACGCCAGAGCACGTTAATGGCAATTAATTAAGCGGATTTAAAATTAAACGTGGAATATTTGGATGGAAAAATTGATTTTTAAAATTTGTGTCGGTCTGACATAATTTGGATGATTTCATTTTCTCATAGAGAAACTTAATTTTCGTGGAAAATTTTGAATTTTTTGTGGGAATTTTTCACGGTGGGTTAATTACAATTTTTCCAGAATAAAAATGGATAATTAGCGTGAGTTTTGTGGGTCTATGTGAACAGGTGGAAAAATATTAAAGGTAGATTGTCACGAGAAACACTTGAGCAATCTTGATGAAATTTCAGACGTTTTCTTATAATTTTTCAATTAGCATCAATTAGTGAATTTTTCAATTTTTGAATTAATTTTTCAATTAGATGTTTTGTTTATTTAGACATCTTTTGTATATTCTATTACTTTATATAAAAAATGTTAAAAATTGATGCGAATGTCGAACTCGAATTTGCGTGAATTGAATTAAACTAATAAATCGTTAATTAATTTTCATTAATTATTGATTCAATCGTCAGCGAACGATCTTCGTCTTATTTTCCCGCGACTGTCAATGCAACGTATATAATTAAAAAGTCGAGACGTAAAATATAGAACTGCGTATTTCTTTTATTTTAACAACGATTGCGAAACTCGGCGGCGTTTTATTTTTCTTTATCGTCGATCGTCGTGCGCCCATGACTGCATAAACTTAGCGGGCGCGATCGTTGACATTGACATTGGCATTGGCATTGACGAAATTACGACTCGAGATTCGCGGACTTGAAACGTTCCCTCTCTTTCCTTTTATACAAATCTCTCTCTCTCTTCTTTGCTCGTAGTTCGACACCGATAACCCCCACTGCTGCTTTTCCCCCGCGCCAAAAGTTAATTCTTTCGCGTATCGAATCACGCAGCAATCTTTCTCGCTCGCTCTCCTCGAGTTACGTGTCCCTCGCTGCTCGCTCATCCCTCTTTCTCTCTTTCTCTCTTTCCTCACCGCGTAATGTAAGTGTTACATGTGCACTTTCTTACGCGCTCGCAGCGAACGAGTCAGAGAAAGAGAGAGAGAGAGAGAGAGAGAGAGAGAGGGAGAGAGAAAGAGACGAAGCTCGTAATGTGAAAGTTGCTACCTCATTGCCATTCCGAGTCAGAGAGAGAGAGAGAGAGAGCGTCGATATTATGTTTGAACGAGGTAAAAGACGGAGGAACGAAATCATCAGCAGAAGAGAAGTCACGAATGCAATGTACATCGTCTCTATTGCCCCACTTCTCGACGTCCATCACACTTTATAATATATATATATATAATATTTATTACTATATATTATATTATTTTATATCATATTATATTATATTATTTTATATCATATTATGTTATATTATATTATATTATTTTATATCATATTATATTATATTATATTGTATTATATTATTATTATATTATATTATATTATATTATATTATATTATATTATATTATATTATATTATATCATATCATATTATATCATATTATATCATATTATATTATATTATATTATATTATATTATATTATATTATATTATATTATATTATATTATATTATATTATATTATATTATATTATATTATATTATATTATATTATATTATATTATATCATATTATATCATATTATATCATATTATACCATATTATATTATATTATATTATATTATATTATTTTATATTATTTTATATTATTTTATATTATTTTATATCATATATTATATTATATTATATTATATTATGTATTTTATATTATTTTATATCATATTATATCATATTATATCATATTATATCATATTACATTATATTATTATTATATTATATCATATTATATTATATTATATATTATATATTATTTTATATTATATTTCATTTGGGTCGAGTGCAATATATATATATATAGGTATATAATGCACTCGACCCAGATGCAGCGCGCAGGCTCGTCGCATTAGCGGGCTCGACCGTCGAATAAATCAAACACGAGACTACTTTATCTCTCGCTTTGTCTCTCGAGTCTATCACTTTTTTTTCGGAGGAATTCGCGATTTGGGTTAATTACGCGTTTTTATTTAACGATTTATCGCCCGGTGCGTCGCGCGAAAGACAAATATTTTTGAAAGTTTCTTCTTTCATATTTTTTTTTTATTCGGAAAAATATCGCTAAAAATATTTTGAAAAAATTGGTGTCGACTGTTTCTCGTGGCGTTTCGCCAAATTTAAGACGAGTTACTCAATGAAACGTAACGTTTTCTTTTTTCCAATACCGCGTACCTAAGACTCCAATTTTTCTTCGTTTTTTTGAGATTTTTTTCAAATTTTTTAAAACAATTTTCAAACTTTTTGTTTTATTTAAATTTTCTTCATACAAAGCATTGTTCACTCTCTGTTATTTTCCCACTCGTTTTTCGTTTCTTTTGTTTTCAGGTTTTTCCAAAATTCCGGAAATGAACGAAAACCAACGACGAGAGTGGGACGCGTATGAAGTAAGAAACGTTAAAAAGGAACATAAACGACGAGTCAACGTATGTAAATGTACAATTCTATGGACCATTGTGTTCTCTGACGCAACGTGGGCGAATCGACGCGATCCAACGAAAAAATCGCACCAAAAAAAAATCGCTTCGTCCTAAAATCCTAATTCTAGAATCGTTACGCGTCGTTCTACTCCGTGATCAGGACTATATGCTATATACACGTCTATATATATGTATATATATATATATATATACCCGAGACACCATTTACCGTTACTAGTCTCACACGCGCCCACCCGGTGGCTCTCTTTCGCTCGCGGATATCCTTTCTCCTTGGATCTCAATTTTTTCCTCCTCCTCCCCCCCCCCCCCCCTTTCTAGGATTCTCAAAAGACTCCACGCATACATAATTTTTCAAAAATTCTACTCCCAATTTTGAATCTCAAATTTCATCTCTAAAACAAAAATTACAATTTTATGAAAAATATTAAAAATTAAAAAAATCCTATTTTAGCAAGATGAAGAACATTTGAAAAAAAAAAAAACAACAAACATTTTCAAAATCCAATAAAATCTATTGCGAAAAATAAAATTGACACGTATTCGTAAACGTGCCAATTCCTTTTTTTCTTCTACAAACAAAAACAGTCGATTGAAACTATGCGAGGATGACGAAGACGTTACGATTCGGTCCGCGGCAATGCGACGTTGGTCCAAGGAAGAAGGGTGGAGGGGGGTGTAGGAGAGACGGGGGGGGGGGGGGGGGGTACTCAGGCTTGTTCCACTTTTATATTTTTAACACTCGGCCCCCCCTCTACTTCACGATCTTCACCACCTTCCATCGGTCTACTTTACGTATCCCCCCCCCCCCCTCTTCCCCCTCCTCCTTTCCTGTTCCCCACACCACTTCACGGAAGAGAGGCCGGCCTCTCGAGTAAATATTAACAGTTAACATCTTGTTACATAACAAAGTGTACAACGTCGAGACAAAACACGAAATATGCGTGGCCAATCGAAGAGGGGCACGAAGAGAGGAGGAGGGGGGGGGGGGGCAAGGCAAGAGCGCGATTCTTATGTTACGCGTCGCGTCTTGCGGTGGTTGAATCACGATAACGGAATCGTTATGTGCCACACGACAAATCGAATTCGGCACGAATCTTAGGTACGAGCCGGCAAACGGTTTCGTTCTTTCACGATCGATGAAAACAAAAAAAAATTATGATTACGCGTTATTGTTATCGAATCTTGTTTTTTTTTTTCTTTTTTCTTGTTAATTATCTTCATCGATGTGAATTATTGAGATAGAGATGTGGTATGGTACAAACGTTCAAAGGTCGTAAATTAATTTTTCCCGCAATTTTCAAGACGTAATATCCGGTTTTCGAGGAATGAATCGACGGTTTTTAATCGATTTTAAATTCGATTCGACGAAGTAGTATTAGCATTTTTGTGACATTTTATTTTCTACGCAATTTGACAAAAATGCGATAAAACGAGGAATAACGTTTTTAATGTTTCTTTGTTTTTTTGCAATTTTCTCTTTTTTTTTTTCTTTTTCGAACGTAAAGATGTGATATCCGGTTTTCGAACGACAATTTGTGATTGATTTTAAATTCGACTCGACCTTGAATGAAAGTATTAGCATTTTTGTGACATGTTAGAGCCCATTCCTTCGTTGTATTATATCTGTGTGTATTTACGCGAACGGTTCGCCGATCGAACATTCGGGAACGATACGAATGTAAACAAACGGTTCGTCGATCGAACCTTCGAGAAAATTAAAGAAGGACGCCTTAGCGCGAGCGAGCACGAGAGAGAATTGTTAACGTGCGTGGATAAGAGAGTCGCGAATAAGCATCGATCGCGGATAGACGTGTCCCGATCCATATTAGAGAAAGACGGAGAAGAACCGTCTGAGTACAGTAAAGGCACGAGGCCAACGATAGTTCGATGCCGGGTCGATCCGGGTCGATATTAGTCTTAATTGTTCTATATTGTGTGTGTGTGTGTGAACTCATTGTAAAACTAATTTAAGTGTTTTTCTTTCTTCGTTAATAAAATCGATTGTGTGTGTTCGATCAACACGGAAACTCATGTGCCACACCCCTCCCTCACGAAAAATACAGTGAACACCTAAGGATACTAACAGTACCAGGCGCGCATTAACAATCAGAAGTGGGATAGATACGAATCATCAGTGCCGCGTTCAGCCGTGACAGTATTTTTCGTGTCGGAGTAAGAAGTCAACCGCTAAGTGAAAGGGTGCGAGATCGCGTGGTGACCCATTTTTCTGACATCTTTTCGTTGTACGATCGAACGCGTAACCGCCATGATAGGTCTGGAGAGAACGCGCGCGGGACGTGGAAGGGGACGAGGTGTCGTGGAAGGACGGGGAAACATGCAAGATAGTATACAGACTGAGCGAACGGGATCTTCAGAAGACTTTCGAGAAAATTCTGGTATGCCGCAAAATCCTGAAAACGCGACAAGAGCCTCGGTAGAGTCACCGGACTTGCCGGAAAACCAGCTCGAGCGGGAGCAGGTTGGATCGACGCCTGAACCGCCGTTACGAATTCCGTTGGCGCCGAGAGTCGTCGACGTCTCAGCGACGAATCAGAGTATTGCCGCGCAAGCGCAACCGGTGGGACACTCAACGGCTTATGCTGCGCAACCAAACGCTGCGGTGATAGACGCTATGCGAGGTCTACTTGCCGATGGAACCCAAAATGACGCGCTCGCAAGATTGTTTGCGGGGTTGATGACGCAGCAAGGACAGCCCGCGCAAAATCAAGTGAATACGGTGCCGACGTATCACGTGATACCCGATCTATCACGCAATATCGAAGACTTCACCGGAGATGCCGATAGTCTCCGAGCGACCGAATGGATCGAGAATCTTGAAGCGACGAGAGAGACACACGAGTGGACAGAACGTTATCTGTTCGAAGCGGCGCGTATGCATCTGAAAGGTGGTGCGAGAGATTGGTTCAGATCGCGAGTACATGAGTTATATTCATGGGAAGAATTCAGACGTGCATTTCGTGAGACATTTATCGTGAGTGATGACACATCGACACGATGGGCGCGTATGAAAGCCCGAGTACAAAAACGAGATGAGTCGATTACTCAATATTATTTCGCCAAGTATAAAATGTGCAGTGCGTTACGATTGACATTTCGTGAAATAAAAGCTGAGATATTGATAGGATTGTGGTCTCGAGAATTGAGCAATGCCGTGATGCCGACGTCGCAAAGCACGAGTGATGAATTACTACACGACCTGATTTATTACGATAAACTGATAGAACAACGAGTTGAAAGAGTGCGAACTACGCGAGACACGTCGTCGAAGACGCAGGCGCATACCGCGAAGGCGAATAGCAACGAATCGGAGCGTGCGAAAGCCGGTACGTCGCGAGGTGCCGAAGCAAAATCGAGCGTGAAAACGAGAAAATGTTTTAATTGTAATGAAGAAGGACATTTGTCGCGAGATTGTTCGAAACCAAAGAAGGAGTTTAAGTGCTACGGTTGCGGAGAGACGGGTCATGTGAAACGTAATTGTCCGAACGCCGCGAAAGAAACGAAAAGCGCTGTGCAAACGATCGGACAGCCGAATGAGCATGCGGCAGCGAAGTATTTGAAAACCGCGAAGATTAACGGACGTGAGCTTGCAGCATTCATAGATCCGGGAAGCTCCGAATGTACGATACGCGCAACGAAAGTGTTAGCATCGCAATTCAAGATGGAAATCCAGCCATCAACTTTGAAAGGTTTTGGTCCCGCGGACTTCGTTGTAGCGAGTCCAGGAATCGTTCGCGCGAGCATCGAGATCGACGGAGCTGAGGTACCGGAAGTGCCGATTCGAGTTGTACCTGATGACGTGCAACCAACCGACGTTATCATTGGACGATCGTATACGGAACAACCGTACATTGAGTACCGAAAGGTAGGACAAAAGTTGACATTCCACCGAAATAACGAGTTGCCGATCGAATCGACGATCGCATCAAACAGTCACACGAGTACGAAGGAGGTGCCGCTGCCACCAATGACAGTGAGTTTCGTCAACGTCGCCGAGGGACGAGAGCCAATCGTATTGCCCGTAGCGAATACCAGCGACCAATCACGAGTCATGAAGGAAGGCCGCGCCGTACTTCGAGGAACCATCGACCGAGTGATGCTGATCGAGAGAGCATCGAATGTACGAGAGCCAATACCGCTAGAAAATCTCGACATTGGAGAAGGACAGCCGAGCAACGTCATCGAGGAATTACATGCGGTAATTAACGAGTATCGAGATTGTGTATCTACAAATCTGAGCGACCTTGGCTGTGCCAAAGGTATTGAAATGGACATTAAAATTAAGAAAGATGCCGTACCTGTTTGTAACAAAGCCTATCGAGCGACTGAGAAAGAGCGAGTCGATATTAAAAATATTTTGAATGAGTATCGCGAAGCAGGAATCGTCACCGAAACACATTCACCATATGCGAGCCCTGTACTCTTGGTGAAGAAGAAAACTGGCGAATCGAGAATGTGCGTAGATTTCCGAAAGTTAAACCAGATAACCGAGCGTGTACACTTCCCGTTGCCCAATATAGACGATCATTTAGCGCAAATACGAGACAGTTCGTTGTTTATTGTACTCGACTTGGCCCACGGGTATCTTCAAATTCCTCTAAAGAAAGACGCGCGAGAGAAAACCGCGATTATTACATCGGAAGAAACGGTAGAGTTTACGAGGATGGTCTTTGGCCTAATGAATGGCCCCGCTTATTTTTCAAAGGCCATGCATCGTGCACTAGGACCGTTACGTGATAAAGTCGTCTTATATTATCTCGATGATATTCTGATTCCGGGGAAGAGCTGGATAGATCTTAAGCCAAAGCTTAAACTCGTGTTGGAGGCCTTGAGAAAAGCCGGGTTTACAATAAAATTGTCGAAGTGCCAATTTTTATATGAGCGTGTAGCTTATTTAGGGCATGAAATTTCGGCGAAAGGCATCGAGCCAGGAAGCGGGAAGGTAGGAGCAATCCGTGATTACCCTGTACCGCGCAATGTACACGAGGTACGAAGATTTTTAGGACTCGTAAGTTACTTTCGAAAGTTCGTACCCAAATTCGCACATCTTGCTCAAGCGTTAACGAGATTGCTGAAATCTAATGTTGTGTTCGAGTGGGGAGAACCACAACGAACCGCGTTTCAAACGTTGAAAGCGAAATTGGTTGAGCGTCCGACGTTACAGACGTTCAATCCGAACGCGGAAACCGAGATTCATACAGACGCGAGTGCTCTGGGGATAGCAGCGATGCTCATGCAGAAAGACGCGACGGGGACGTTGAGACTTGTATACGCGATTAGTCGAAGGACGAGCGAGCCCGAGAGCCGCTATCATAGTAGCAAGTTAGAATTGTTAGCTATAGTTTGGGCCGTAACTCGACTACGCCCGATGATCGCAAACATATCTTTCACAATAATAACAGACTGTCAAGCGCTTTGTCATTTAAGTACGCAGAGAACAATGAATCCGCAGATGATTCGATGGAACGATTTGCTGAGCGAGTATGATTATCATATAGTCCATCGAGCGGGCGTAAAATTAGCTCATGTTGACGCGCTAAGTCGAGCACCTGCAGAGTCCTCTGACCGCCGCACGACGGGGGTAGTTATGGCAATACAGACAGACGAGGACGTGGTAAGATTGTACCAGTACAATGACTCCAGTCTACGAGAAAAGAAAAATATTCTCGCGAAACCAAAGAAAGAACGTAGTAAACACGAGGAAAATTGCGTAAACGAATACGAACTCGAGGATGGAATTTTGTATAAGCGAAACGGCGATCGGTTGTTGTACGTTGTACCGAGTGTGATGAGAAAGAGCTTAGTTGTGCGCTTTCATGATTTAAAGAGTCATCCAGGTGTGGACCGAACCGTCTCGAGACTGAAGGAACATTACTTCTTTCCAAGAATGAAAGCGTATGTTCGTAGGCATGTAAGCGCGTGCTTGCATTGCATCTCATGTAAAACAAAACCGGGAAAACAGGCGGGCGAGTTGCATCCCATTCCACCGGGGCACCGTCCGTTTGCGATTGTCCACATGGACCATTTGGGCCCTTTTGTATCCAGCGCGCGAGGGAATAAATATGTTCTTGCATTGGTAGACAATTTCACTAAGTTTGCGGTAATACGAGCAGTAAAGAACACAAAAACGAGTACGGTGTTGCGAATACTTGAGGAGTTCGTGGAAACGTACGGTGCGCCGGTGAGATTCATTTCTGATCGTGGAACCTGCTTTACGTCGAAAGCATTCGAAGAATTCTGTGATAAGCACGGGATCAAACACACGTTAAATTCACCGCGTCATCCGCAAGCGAACGGACAGGTTGAAAGGTTGCACGCAACACTCATACCCGCGATTCAGGGAAATTTAGCTAGCAACGATGGTAGAGATTGGGATAAGAACATACGAAAAATCCAAAACGACCTCAATGAGATGACGAACGCGAGTACGGGAAAAAGTCCCTTCGAGGTAGTTTATGGATACGCACCGAGACGAAGCGAAGGAGCTACGCGGAAATTGACGCGCGACGACGAGACAACGTATCGAGAGCCGCGAAAAATTCAAAACGAAGCGAGAGAACGAATTATTGCCGAACAAGAGCGAGCGAAAACACGTTATGATAAGAGTCGTGCGAAAAACGTAGACCTTAATGTAGGAGATATTGTGTATGTAAGAGTGAATCCGACTCCAACCGGAGAGTCGACAAAGTTGCAACCGAAGTATCGAGGTCCTCTCGTCATTGTGGAAAAATTACCGAGCGATACGTATCGAGTAATTCCGTTGAACGCCGAAGCGGACGGCCGACGAAAAGCGTCGACCGCTCACGCGAGTCAAATAAAAATTTGGAAACCCGAACCGCGAGAATCAAATGAAAGTAGCGATACCAATGACGACGACAACCCCGACACTACCGACCGCAACATTAAACGTACTGAAAAATCTGAGATTGTATACGAAAGTGGCTGTGACCCGAGTATAAGAGAAGCACAAGTCGAAAGTGCAAAAACTGTAAACGAAATTGTGAGTGACAGTGCGCGCGGTGTGAACGACAACAAAGCGGACGAGTCAGACGATGAGCTGGTCGATGACGACAACATCCCTGTGCCGATAACGAGTTCCACCGAGCAGCAAGTCGAGCGCCAAAACGAATCGAGAAGCAAGAAGATCGACGATAAGAAGGCTGTGCTAGAATTAAGAGAAAATTCCTGTAAACGAAAGAGTAAGAAGAGTGTGCAGACGACCGAGTTGCGTAGATCGCAACGCTTGAAGCGAATTGTGTGAAAGTCCGATAGAGTAAGATCGAATGTTGAACGAAAGACGCTCGAGGACGAGCGGAAGCGCATGATGGCCGAATGTTAGAGCCCATTCCTTCGTTGTATTATATCTGTGTGTATTTACGCGAACGGTTCGCCGATCGAACATTCGGGAACGATACGAATGTAAACAAACGGTTCGTCGATCGAACCTTCGAGAAAATTAAAGAAGGACGCCTTAGCGCGAGCGAGCACGAGAGAGAATTGTTAACGTGCGTGGATAAGAGAGTCGCGAATAAGCATCGATCGCGGATAGACGTGTCCCGATCCATATTAGAGAAAGACGGAGAAGAACCGTCTGAGTACAGTAAAGGCACGAGGCCAACGATAGTTCGATGCCGGGTCGATCCGGGTCGATATTAGTCTTAATTGTTCTATATTGTGTGTGTGTGTGTGAACTCATTGTAAAACTAATTTAAGTGTTTTTCTTTCTTCGTTAATAAAATCGATTGTGTGTGTTCGATCAACACGGAAACTCATGTGCCACACCCCTCCCTCACGAAAAATACAGTGAACACCTAAGGATACTAACAGTACCAGGCGCGCATTAACAGACATTTTATTTTCTACACGATTTGACAAAAATTCGCTAAAACGAGGAATAATTTTTTTAATGTTTCTTTTTTTTTTCTTTTTCGAACGTAAAGATATGTAATATCCGGTTTTCGCGAAATGAATCGACAATTTGTAATTGATTTTAAATTCGACCTTGAATGGAAGTATTATCATTTTTGTGACATTTTATTTTCTACACGATTTGACAAAATGTAATAAAACGAGGAATCATTTATTAATATTTCTCTTTTTTGCAATTTTCTTTTTTTTTTTCTTTTCCGAACGTAAATATGTAAATATGCGGATTTTCGAGGAACAAATCGACAATTTTTAATCGATTTTAAATCTGCCTCGACCTTGAATAACAATATTAGCATTTTTATGACATTTTATTTTCTACACAATTTTACAAAAATGTGATAAAACGGTGAATAATTTTTAAATATTTATTTTCCCTTTTTTGTAATTTTCTATTTTTTGTTTTCTTCTCAGAACGTAAATTCGTTTGGCGAGACGCAAACGACGCTAGACACGATTCCGAAACAAGCAAGGCCTCGGGGCAGCCGAGCATTCTCGAATAGAGAAAATCAATTTTTCATCGAATAAATTGACTTCCGATATCGTGTTACTAATACGAGGGAATCGAGTGTATGACGCACGGCTGTCGTAAATTGTCGTGTGACTTTTCTCTTTATCGCCCCGGGTAGGTACGATTTAACACGTGTGCGTTAGTTACGTATTTTACAGCTTGACTACATTTATACAAGTCGCGTATACAAATGTGTATAGAAATGCTTGATAGTCGAGATGCGACCTTGAGAATGCGAATTTATCACCGTTGCATTCGTTTATCTATCTCTTTCTCGCTCCCTCCGTTGTTCACGGTTACCTTTTATCCTCGAGCAATAAGACACGGGTAGATCTCGTAGAACGAGGAAGGACGTCGTAAAACTTCTGCCATTACCCGCGAGTTGCGACGTTCAACAATGTTTCGCTATAAAATCACGATACGCGTCTATATCAACGGCAAAATAAACTTCGACGTGACACGAACGGATATTTACCGTCACGGACGACCCTGCTGATTATTTAAAAAGAAAAGTAATGTTGTGCCTGATTTTTGCAATTTTGTTTTTTTGAATTTTTGTTTGTAAACAATGCAGAAACAAGATTTTGTGCAATCGAGAATTTTATCTTGGGTATTAAAAGGAAGTTTGGGTTTGAGTTATTTCAATTTTTCAATTTCTTTGTTTTTAATTGTGAAAAAATGCAAAAAAAAGATTTTGTGCTTGATTTTTGCAGTTTTGTTTTTGATTTTTTTGATTTTTGTTTGTAAAAAATGCAGAAACAAGATTTTTTGCAATCGAGAATTTTATCTTGGGTATTAAAAGGAAGTTTGCGTTTGAGTTTTTTCAATTTTTAGATTTCTTTGTTTTTGATTGTGAAAAAATGCAAAAAAAAGATTTTTCGCCAGATTTTGGCCGTTTTATTTTTGATTTTTTTGATTTTTGTTTGTAAAAAATGCTGAAATAAGATTTTGTGCAATCGAGAATTTTATCTTGGGTATTAAAAGGAAGTTTGCGTTTGAGTTTTTTCAATTTTTTTATTTCTTTGTTTTTCATTGTGAAAAAATGCAAAAAAAAAGATTTTGTGCCTGATTTTTGCAATTTCGTTTTTGATTTTTTTGTTTTTGTTTGTAAAAAATGCAGAAACAAGATTTTGTGCAATCGAGAATTTTATCTTGGGTATTAAAAGGAAGTTTGCGTTTAAGTTTTTTCAATTTTTTGGTTTCTTTGTTTTTGATTGTGAAAAAATGCAAAAAAAAGATTTTTCGCCAGATTTTGGCCGTTTTATTTTTGATTTTTTTGATTTTTGTTTGTAAAAAATGCTGAAATAAGATTTTGTGCAATCGAGAATTTTATCTTGGGTATTAAAAGGAAGTTTGCGTTTGAGTTTTTTCAATTTTTTTATTTCTTTGTTTTTCATTGTGAAAAAATGCAAAAAAAAAGATTTTGTGCCTGATTTTTGCAATTTCGTTTTTGATTTTTTTGTTTTTGTTTGTAAAAAATGCAGAAACAAGATTTTGTGCAATCGAGAATTTTATCTTGGGTATTAAAAGGAAGTTTGCGTTTAAGTTTTTTCAATTTTTTGGTTTCTTTGTTTTTCATTGTAAAAAAATACAGAAAAAAGTTTTTGTGTTTGATTTTTTTCAATTTTTTGATTTCTTCGTTTTTGTTTGTGGAAAAAACCTAAAAAAGATTTTGTGCAATCGAGAATTGTATCTCGGGTAATAAAAGGAAGTTTGCGTTTAAGTTGTCTCAATTTTTTGATTTCTTCTTTTTTATTTGTAAAAAAATACAGAAAAAAGATTTTCTGCTTGATTTTATTCAATTTTTTGATTTTTTCATTCTTGTTTGTAAAAAAATTAACAAAAAAGATTGTATACAATTGAAAATTTGATCCCGGATAATAAAAGTAAGTTCGTGCTTGATTTTTTCAACTATTTAATTTTTTGATTTCTATTTAAAAAAAAATACATAACAAAGTTTTCGCGCAATCAACAATTTTATCTCGGTCCAAAGTACAATTTACTCAACAATTGAATGCAAAAAAAAACTTTTATTTCAAATTTTTGTTTCAACCTAATTGTTTTATTTCTTCCATTTGTCTTTTACCTCGTTGCGCAAACCTGCAACTTTTTGAACGTCGTACGTTAAATATTCGAGACAAAATATTTCTCGAGTAAAAAAGAAACATTGTCTAAAATGAAAAAAAAAACGTTCTCCACCAAAAAAAAAAAATACTCTTCCACAAAATTACCGCGTGAAAATAAAAGTAATCTTTAATTTCTTTTAATTACGCTCGATCTCTTCTCTTCTTTTTTTTTTCCTGGGAATAACGTATTTCCTCGACGATCGACGTTGATTGAAGAACGTAGGTGTCTGGCAACTCGACCAGTTTACATTTAGCTACGTATTTTATATATTTATATATCGTAGTTTGCGTTTCGTTAAAATGCGCGCGTCTGCCTCTCCGCCTCGCGGAATACAAATGCGTAAAATGTTGAGCGTGTTATTTACACGGCAGCGTATAATTGCGCAATACAGGAAGGCGACAAAAACAGAATCGTCTCTCTCTCTCTCTCTCTCTCTCTCTCTCTCTCTCTCTCTCTCTCTCTCTCTCTCTCTCTCTCTGTTTCCCGACAGAGAAAGAAAAAGAAAAAAACGAGTGAAACAAAGACGGAAGAAGACCCTGAGTTTGCGTTATATGGAAATTTCGACCGTGAAACTGTCCGGGGGGGGGGGGGGGGGGGGGGGCGATGCGAATGCGAGTGTTCTCCCGTCGAAAATATATTCGTTATCACGAACAAGCGCAACGCACTTGGCCTTTTTTCATCTCTGTCTTTCGCATAAATCCGTCGATAAAACCTCGAAACATTGAGAAATAAAAAAATCGCGCCTCGATCAAAATTCATCGGACTCGTCGTCGTTCGTTGAGAATTAATCAAAAATTATTTCCGCATTTTTGTAAACGCGGAAATGCGCTTGTCTCGTTATCGCGGATACGTGTTGACGATAATGAAAAAGAGGTAAAAAAAAAGAGGGAGATTGTAATATAACGGAATGAAAAAAAATAAAATGGACAAACTTCTCTCTCTCTCTCTCTCTCTCTCTCTCTTTCGTCGAACATATACGGACATGCGAAGCAAATGCGAGCTACCGATCAATATCGACCGCGGTCAATGTGTATAAACGTATATTTATCGTCTCCCCCGAAGGCTAATGGACCGTAAGTGGAGCAACTCGTGAGCTCGCAATGAGAGATCTCTCGCGTCGAACGACAAGACAGAGAGCGACATATATAGAGAGACACAGATAGAGATAGGGAGAGAAAGAGGGAGAGACAGATAGAGAGAGAGAGAGAGAGAGAGAGAGAGAGAGAGAGATGCAAGCTCCTATTTTCCGTGTGCGAGTGAGAGGAGCAAAATCTCGCTCAACGTCCTCCGCGCCCCAAGATCGCGTTCTACCGCAATATCCCCGCAGTTATTCAATGAATTCACGAGCGATTTACTCCGTTCGAAATAACCGCGAGACAAATACCCAAACTCACCTCGTCCTTTTTCCCATTTTCTTCCCCATCGTACGAGAAAAGAAGAAGAAAAAAAAGCACTAGAAAATTGTAAATAGAGGTCGTCGTTGCTCGAAATAGAATTGAATTGTAACAATAAAAAAAAAAAAAAAAAACATTGAGAAAACGACAGAGACGACACGTTTGTATCACGTGGACGAAAGGAAAAGATGAAGGAAGGAGAATGAGATAAGGAAAAAGCACGGGGGAGAAAAAAACCAAACAGAGAGAGAGAGAGAGAGAGAGAAAAAGTGCCGGACGAATAACGAAGCGCGAAGTGGCGCGTGTGGTACCGCTGCGCTCTCTCTCTCTCTCTCTCTCTTCGAGTTATCTAGGTCATTAGGTCACACGAGTGAGTTTCCCGTTTGACCCCGCGGCTTGCGTCCGACTCCTTTTGCCTACTGCCCCCTCCCTTCTTCCCACTCTTCGCGAACGTATGAGCACGCGAGCTCGCTTGTCGCAAACTCTGTCCCCCTCGAGCAACCCCCTTTACCCTTCTCTCTAGCGTACACACATATACTCGTAATCTTCGCCATTTTCTTCTTTTCATAAATATACACACTGTAACACATCCTTACGTTTCGCGTGAACTCTTGC
Organism: Netelia melanura; assembly: GCA_964007305.1. NCBI lineage: Eukaryota > Metazoa > Arthropoda > Insecta > Hymenoptera > Ichneumonidae > Netelia > Netelia melanura. Next base: position 5,502,805 of record OZ023258.1, read on the forward strand.
CCGATCGTTATATTCTCACATTTTTTTTATTTCTCTTCTACCGACCTCTTCTTTACGGCTCGCGGACTTCGTCACAATTAGGTAAGATCGCTGAGGGAGAGAGAGAGAGAGAGAGAGAGAGAGAGATGAGAGACGATCGCGCAATCGAGCACGAGACGCTGCGAAAGACTTCCTCTCCTTTTCTCTATGTGTGCGTGTTTGTATCTTTCTCTCTCGCTTCTGTTGGCCATCAATGTATCTCGATAATACTTCTTGACTCAGAGATTGCCATGAGAGAGAGAAGATGACGATGTGGCTCAAACGAGAGACGTAACGGAACGTTGTGAAGATGGTAAAGTGCGGATGGAAGAGAGCAAATTTCGAGGGAGAGAGAGAAAAGGGCGATGAGCGGGGGGGGGGGGGGGGGTATAAATTGAATAATTGGGCAGGGATATTGATAAGGTGGTCTTCCACTCGATAATTCTCAAGTCTGCTCTCTAAATCCGAATTAGTGAAAAATTGACTAATTCAATTATTACTAATTCATGCATGTAAATTCAATGCATGTAAATGCATGTTCTATTGGTGATCACTGGTGTCACTATGTGTCACTATGTCATCACTATGACTGGTGTCACTACTGGTGAAATACTGGTATCACTACTGGTGAAATAATGATAAACGCATTGTTTCACTGATAGAATAGTAAACAAAATAGTAAATTAGGCTTACTAAAGCAAATTAGTAATACGATTGACTATTATTTAGTCAATACAGTTTACTAATTCATTAGTGATATTAGACGATCACTAATCAATTAGTAAAGGACTCAGCGATCGACCAATCACAGGCGCCAGCTCCCGTCCCGATAACTTCCTTTGTTCTGCCATTGTGATGTCGGAGGCGTCATTTTCTCGTGTCAGTGAGTTCATGCGCAGTGCGAAACGACGAATCTTATTTTATAAAAGTTTTTAATGGGAAAAAGCAAAAAGTGTACGAACGTTTCGTTTTCTTGTCGGTACGTGTGACTCTCTAAATCCGAATTAGTAAAAAATTGACTAATTCAATTAGTAAATGCATGTTCTACTGGATAAATAGTGATAAACGCATCGTTTCACTGATAGAATAGTAAACAAAATAGTAAATTAGGCTTACTAAAGCAATTTAGTAATACGATTGACTATTATTTAGTCAATACAGTTTACTAATTCATTAGTGATATTAGACGATCACTAATCAATTAGTAAAGGACTCAGCGATCGACCAATCACAGGCGCCAGCTCGCGATCCGATAACTTCCTTTGTTCTGCCATTGTGATGTCGGAGGTGTCATTTTTTCGTGTCAGTGAGTTCATGCGCAGTGCGAAACGACGAATCTTATTTTATAAAAGTTTTTAATGGGAAAAAGCAAAAAGTGTACGAACGTTTCGTTTTCTTGTCGGTACGTGTGACTCTCTAAATCCGAATTAGTAAAAAATTGACTAATTAAATTAGTAAATGCATGTTCTACTGGATAAATAGTGATAAACGCATCGTTTCACTGATAGAATAGTAAACAAAATAGTAAATTAGGCTTACTAAAGCAAATTAGTAATACGATTGACTATTATTTAGTCAATATAGTTTACTAATTCATTAGTGACATTAGACGATCACTAATCAATTAGTACAGGACTGAGCGATCGACCAATCACAGGCGCCAGCTCGCGATCCGATAACTTCCTTTGTTCTGCCATTGTGATGTCGGAGGCGTCATTTTCTCGTGTCAGTGAGTTCATGCGCAGTGCGAAACGACGAATCGTATTTTATAAAAGTTTTTAATGGGAAAAGCAAAAAGTGTACGAACGTTTCGTTTTCTTGTCGATACGTATGAGATTATTACATATCATTCGCGCGAAGAATTATAATCGGCTGGTGCATGAATGTATCAGCTGTGCTGATTACTAATTGCGTAGTCGAATGTTACTAATTTTTATAGCGATCATTTTTTGACTAATCGAATTAGTGATTTTTCACTAATCATTAGTGACATACTTTTCGCTAAATGTATTAGTAAGATACGATGAAAATTTAGTGACATTTCGCTAATTCAGATTTAGAGAGTCGGGGAACCCCACTACCCTTTATCACGGGACACGTTGCTTGCGGGTGTTGAAAAGTGCATAAAAAAAGAAACGTTGGATTGACGCAATTGAAAATCCTCGCGCAATCGGCGTAGATATTTTCTTTTTTCTCGTTGGTCGGAGGAACGAGATGTTTGAAAGACTCACGCTGCGCGATAAACGGGTAAAGTCATTGGTGTCCCACGGACATCGTGCTATTAGCGAATCGAACATGATACACACACACACACACACACACACACACACACACACACACACACACACACACACACACACACACACACACACACACACACATACACACACATGTAAGTATGTGAAAGATGTGTTTACAGTTTTATATACACACGTATACACACGTAGGATTTGTAAAGATGTGAAAATATGCGAATAATTGATTTTAATCGAAAATCATTGGAACCGGTCGGCAAAGGCCAGTCGATAATGATAATGAGGTCGTTTATACTGGTATGGAGGCTTTTAGTTGACAAATAAATCACGGTAATTATTTTACGTACAGACAGTACGAGATTTTCCAATTATCAATGCGATATTTCTTATCGAATAAAACAAAAATCGTTTAGTAACATTTTTTTTATAAATTATTATTATTATATATATTATTAAAAAGTATTATTATCATTATTATAAATTATTATTATTAAATTATTGTAAATTATAACAATTATTATTATAAATTATTATTATTATCATTATTATAAATTATAATAATTATTATTATTATAAAATTATTATTATTATTATAAATTATAATAATAATTATTATTATAAAATTATTATTATTATTATAAATCTGTCATAAATAATATATGATAGATTTAATTTGAAAAATTTGACACATTTCTAAAACGGACGTTCGTTCTACGAATATTAAAAAAAAATAATAATAAATAAATAAATTGGGTCAATACGAAAATATTTTTCTATCTTTTACCTGGATCGATTTATCGGACGATCGTGATCGGTTATATTCGTCCTGGTTATAACGACGTATCTCTTACGTGCCTATTATTATCGTGAATTATTCTTCAAAACTGCCAATAACCGTAGCGAGCTGTTGCATTCCCCTATTCGATGTCGTATCGCGTCTCTATAATACACGCGAAATACACAGACTCCGTTATCTCACGCGCGCGGACGTGTAGCCGGCCGTCAGCACGCGCGAATCCGTCTTTTTCCCGAGGCGGATTCGCACACACACACACACACACACACACACACACACACACACACACGCTTCCTAAGATCTCGGGGATTTTATCGCAACAATATATTTATATATAAACCACACTGCGCGCTCTGACTCCCTCGCGATTTACGAGCCAGCATGCGCCCAGACGCATAATTCGCGTCGGTCGAGAGAAAAGCGATAATAATAATAATAATAATAATAATAATAATAATATGAGAGCTAAAGAACAAAAAAAAAAGCGAAGAAAAGAAAAAGAACAGGGGGAAAAAAAATGTTGTTGGATATACGTAGCGTACCAAACGCCGATAAGAATTCACCTTTTAATCTCGTTACATCGTCATTATAATAAATATTAAATAGCCATAATAGCTTAGGCTATTTTCTCTCACGTGTCGCGATCGCTCCCACCGTGCGCGCGCACACCTTACGGTGTCTCTCGCGCGGAGGCTTACGCGCATGCGTGAACGTACGCGCGACCAATCCCCGTCGCGGTTAAGTGTAGACTACACGCGAGTTCACCGACGCCATCGCCAGATGGCGCTGACGTCGGCACGAGCATTAAAATTAATGCAGTGTGCCCCGGATACGCTCGATGGCGTTCCACATCTTGCACCGGCGAGCCGTGCAATCTGGAGCAAAGGTGAGACCCCCC
>OZ023258.1:5506971-5576904 GCA_964007305.1 Netelia melanura
GTTGTAGATTTTTTATTTTACCAAATTTTTATACTTACAAAAAAGTTTTCGATTTTTCTACTAGTTCGAATTTTTTAAAACTCGAATTATCATTTTTGAGTTTATTACGAAATTTGTTTTTTTTTTATTAATTGTGTAGATTTCGCAGATTTTTTATTTTACCAAATTTTCAAAATTGTAAAATTTGAATTATTATTTTTCAGTTTATTTTACAAATTTTTTTTTTTTAATTTTGTAGGCTTTGCTGTTTTTTTTTATTTTACCAAGTTTTCAAATTTAGAACAAATTTTTCGATTTTTCTACGCGCTCAGATTTGTTAAGACCCGAATTATCATTTTTGAATTTAACTCAAAGCATGTATTTTTTTAAAAATTGTATAGGACTTGTAGATTGTCTTTTACTTTTAATTTTTAAATTTGCAAAAAAAATTTCGATTGTTCTACTAGCTCGAATTCTCGGTGGTAAAGTACGTTTGATATAAAATTTTGGCTATCGTCGATAAAAACATAGAGATATGATAAAATCTTGAAAATTATGCTCGGAAGAACGAAATACAGAGAGAAAGAGAGGGAGAGAGAATTCCTCGAGGAGCCATCGACGTCCTCGCGTTTCTAGAGAAAGAGGAAATGACGATAAAAGCAAGTCGGAAAAAAAGAGAAAGAAGTAAATACACCGAGATATCGTGCGAGAGACACAATTCCGAGGATCGCAGGGCACACAGCGAACCTTCGAGTGCGACGGACTAACGCACCGAACGTAAGTAAAACGAGGTAAGGAAACGAGCTCTGAAGAGTGGGGGGAAAATCGTCGAGGTGGTGGGGGGAAGCGCAATGGCAAAAGAGACACGCTACAAAGATCGAGCCAGAAAGCCAGAGCTATAAAATTCACGTAAGCGAGAGAGAGAGAGAGATGATTGCAAGAGATGGAAAGAGCGGAGTGGGGGGGGGGGGGGGGGCGGGGAGCACGTTGAGGTAGACCGGTAGGTGAACGCACGAGGAGGATAGAAACGTCGACTCTCCGTGATGAAAGTGTTGCGGTGGAGGGGGGGGAACAGCGGCGGACGCAGCGAGGAGTGGGGGACAGCCGCGACCGCCGGCGAGTAGTGGGGGAAGACCGCCGCGCGGCGCTGGCGAGGAGTGGGGGGTAGCGAGCAACGCGGACGGTACACGAGACAAAAATCGCTACGGTGACTCGCGAGCGCGGGAGTGGGGGAAAAATAGCCGGTGCAGTTCGCCGGCGAGAGAGCGCACTGTACGCTTGCAACGAGGAGAACACCGGCAACGCAGTCATACGTGCTCCGCCGACGGCGTGCGATCCTTTCATTCAGAAACGCGCTCTCGCTGCAACTATTCGTATCGCGTAAAATTGTTGTTTATTTCTTTTTTTTTTGTAAATCTTGTCGGATGAATTATTATTATTATTATTAGCCATGTGCTACGTTAATGTTTCTTGGGTTATGTTTAAACTCGATGTTTACAGATATACGCAATGTATATGATAATAAGATTGTTTAATAAATGCGATCAAACCGGACGGAGGGAGAATAAAATAATTAAAATAAAAAAGAAAATTTTGTTTTTTACGTATTTAAAATTTGTTAATTTTTGAAGTCACGTGTGTATGTGTTTTCTGTTGGGCGAGGGAGTGGGGAGGGGGAAAGGCGCGTGGAGAATCGTGCCTCGTGTCTGCAACGTGCTCGACACGACTGATAACGAATAAAAACGTTGAAAACCTCCAAAACCGAAGGAATTAAAAATCGGTAGGATTTTTTTGTTTTCTTTCCCTCGTTCCTACGGACGAATTTTTGAAATATCTTTTATCGAGAAACAAATTTATTAAACAGATACGTATCAGGGAAAAGTAATTACATTGTCTGCTTTGAACATATGAATAAATAATATAAAGGAAAATTTTATCAATTTTCTAATAAAATAAAATAAAATTTAATTTTGATGAAATTTAAAGAAATCAATAAAATAAAAGATAAGAAAGATTTATGAATTTTCTAGCAAAATAAAATGAAAGAAAACTTTATAAATTTTATATTATAATTAAATAAAATAAATTTTTATTCTAATGCAATTAAAAAAAACATTAATAAAATAAAATTAAAAAAAAATTTTATAAATTTTCTAATAAAATAAAATAAAATTTAATTTTCATAAAATTAAAAAAAAATCAATAAATTAAAAGAAAATTTAATAAATTCTCGGATTAATTAATCGAATGAAAAAAAAAAATAAGCGATATTATTATTTGAGAAATAATTCAATTTGAGGAAAAAAAGGGGGACGATGTTGAGGCGAATTGTTCATGCTCGAACGATTTTATTCGAAGAGTTTCGTTTTATTGGGGATTTTCGTTGGGAGACAAGGGTTTTTCATATTCATGCGAATAGGTGAGATATTCTCGATGCAACGTAGGGAAGTTGGCGTGGCGTGTGTGCGAACGAGGATGCAGTGCAGAGACCTCGAGAAGAGCAGAGTCACTGGCCCCCTTATTCGATATTGTATATATATATATATATATATATAGTCGCCCATGGCGAACCAGATATATATATATGGTTTGCCATGGACGACGTTCAGGGACCTCCAATACCGTTACTGCTCTACGTTTTTATCGTCTTTTCACTCGTCTTACCATAAAACTCCGTTACTATCATCGTTATTGTTATTATTATTGTTATTTCTATGTTTTTTCGCTCGGTTTCGTCAGACCGAAAAAATTGCATTCCGGAATAGGCGATACGATTTTTTTTTGTTATTTACAGGTCGATCGATTTGTCCGTCTATTTATTAGTTTATTAACAATAATTATTCATCGAATATTAAATATAATGGGTTTTAAAAAATCATTTTTGTTTTTATTAAATGAAAAATTGAATTTTTGATGGAGGTTTGTAATGGAAATTATTGCAATTTTGTGGAATAAAATTGTTTAAAAAATTGGAATATTTTTGAGATTGTTGGATAAGAAAATTTGGAAACAATTCATATCGAGTGCCACGAGTTAGTTCCGTTATTTGGAGAGAACGCGAACGTTATCGAGTGAAATACGAGAGAAAAAAAAAGTGCTCGAGTCGGTAGAAAGAGCTAGTCTCACCTTCGTGCAAGAAAAAAGCATTTTTCTCTTTTTTTTTTTTTAATAAAGAAAAAAGAACTGCTGTTCCATCCATTTCGTATAACACACACACGAAATGAGTTTTATTCTTTCACCGGTGTTTGAAACGTCCCAAAGAGAAACAAAGAGAGAAAAATAAACCGAGAGTGAGAGAGAGAGAGCGAAATGGTGAGATTTCTTTTGGAAACGAAGTTATGGAGCCATGGTTCGCGGGCCAGACCAGAGTAAGCAGTCGTCGTCAACGGCAACTGTGCACGCCCGGCTAGAAGGCTCGTATATTTCTGACATACGAAAGAAAGAAAGAAAGAAGAGAGAGAGAGAGAGAGAGAGAAAAAAAGACGAACGAGACTTTACGAGCGGACCGACATGGCAAACGTAACAGACGTAAACATATATATGAGGGAGGGTGGGAAGGGGGGGGGGGGAGACAGAGAGAGGGAGGGGGAGACAGTGAGAGAAAGAGAGGGAGGGGGAGACAGTGAGAGAAAGAGAGGGAGGGGAGACAGTGAGAGAAAGAGAGGGGGGGGGGAGAGAGAGAGAGATGTATACAGGAAATTCCGTTCGAAACACGTGCATCGACATCGACACAAAATCTCTCTCACTCGCTCTCTTTCAATGAATGCTCGCTGTTCTCCGACACGATTGAGAGTGATTGGCAGGTCTGGTTGTCGAGTTCGTAAGAGATCGTTCGATAGATTTTTAACCACGTCTAAATAGTATGTATTTAAATAAACCACGTTGGACGAGAGTGTTGTTATTTTATATAACACGAGATTACGTTCGCATAAGGGATCGGTGAATTTAGAAAAATTGTTAATTAGCACCTTGACGCGTGTTGGGTTTATTAATTATTATTTATTTCGTATATGAAATTATAAATAAAAAGTAAAAATTGTTCAATAGATCAAAAGTAGGTACAGATTGATTTAATACTTGGTTAGGGAAATTGTTGTTTATAGAAAATTGTTTTAATATTTCGAGATTTTTATTTGACAATAAAAAAAAGCATGTTTTTATCTTTTTTATTCATTTCTAATGATTTTCGATCACGATCGATGAGTTGAATTGATCGAAGCAATAATAATAAAAAAAATACTGTGTTGACATTTTAATTGTTTATTTATAATTAGCACTGCGGCGCCTATCACGTTTATTAATTATTATTTATTTCATAAACAAAATTATAAATAAATACAAAAAGTTGCTAAATCGATAAAAAGTAGGTACAAATTGATTTAATACTTGGCTAGGGAAATTGTCTTAATATTTCGAGATTTTTATTTGACAATAAAAAAACATATTTTAATCTTTTTTATTCATTTTTAATGATTTTCGATCACGATCGATGAGTTCAATCGATCGAAACAATAATAATAATTTTAAACAACACTGTCTTGACATTTTAATTGTTTTTTAGAATTATCACTGTGGCGCCTATCGCGTTTATTAATTATTATTTATTTCATAAACAAAATTATAAATGAAAAAAAAGTTGGTAAATCGATAAAAAGTAGGTATAAATTGATTTAATACTTGGTTAGAGAAATCGTTGTTTATAGACAATTGTTTGAATATTTCGAGATTTTTATTTGACAATAAAAAAACATATTTTAATCTTTTTTATTCATTTTTAATGATTTTCGATCACGATCGATGAGTTCAATCGATCGAAACAATAATAATAAAAAAAAACACTGTGTTGACATTTTATTTGTCTTTTTTTTTTATTCTTCCATTAACGTTTTCTCCTTTTCTCCGGCCGACGTTGTACGAAAATTGCGTCAGAGCTCTCGCCCGTCGCCCGATTCCTTTGTCTCGTTGTAAGGCATTATAATCCGGGTGCAATCGGGCGTGTACTCTTGCCGCCCCGGCATTCGCGAATCAACGTTAAGGCGGCGTTCCTCTTTCTCTCGTTCTCTCGGATACTTCACGATCGTGAGTTTTGTCCGCGAGCATTCGGAGCGCGCCGTATTAGCGTTTCGCGTTTCGAAGAGTGCACCAGCTGTTCGGTTAACCGGGAACATTGCCACACGATTCGCACTCGGCCTTACCCTCTCACTTTCATTTTCCTTTATATTATTTCTTCTAGTACTCCGGAACCCCAATCTCGAAAACTCGTTGTGGTTCTTACGAGAGCCGTTTTTATTGGCGTTGCCAATTCACTTTTTTCGCGATCCTTGCCCCCCACCCCTTTCTCGCCTATAACCCTGAATTATCGTTTAACGCTAAGTTCATTCGAAGTTAATAATAATAGTAATAATAAGGAACGTACTAATGTAAGTGGAAAAATACAGGAAGTTTTTTTTGTGACTTTTATAGAGAAATAGATGAAGTGTGCGGAAAGAAAAGTGAGGAGAAAGCAGAAATTAAAAATTAAGTGTAAGATTTTGTAAACAATTTTAGTAAAATGTTGTGTAAATAAAATGATATAATAATAATAATAATAATAATAGTAATAACAATGAAAATAATAAAAATAGATATTAATTAAAATAATGATAAAGATAATACAAATAAATATTAACTGAAACGGTAAGCGAGCAATGGCACAGTCGGTTAGGCTCTGGTCCCAAGGGTCCAGGGATCGAATCCCATGCCAAGCAAATAAAAATATATTTGATTTTATTAAATGCTTTTTCTGCAAGCTCGGCAGTTTAAAAAAAACGTAAAAAATATGAATTGAAATAATGATAAAAATATTAAAGGTAAATATTAATTGAAATAATGATAAAATTAATAAAAACAAATATTAATTATAATGTTGATAAAAACAATAACAATAATAGAGTGAATAAATAAATGATGATCGTTATATTAAGTATTATAATTATATTTATATTTACAAAATCGTCGATACGATAAATTATCAAGTGACCGTGTTTGGGGCTTGTTTTCGTTGATTTCCGGTCATCCAAGCGAATTCGGAACGATCCGAAAGCCGGTGCTCCCCAAGGATTCTCCGTTCCCTCGATAATAAAATATAGGTATATCGCGTATCGTTGAGAGTCAGAGCGGAGTTTCGCAAATTGCTGAACACGTTAAAACCGATATGGCGTGATTTTCGTCGATGTAACGTGAAACAGATCGAGTCGGCAACGAGCAGTTTGTGAAACCAGGAAGTAGAATAATTTTGCCGCTGTGCCAGAAATTTTCGGATATGCGCAAAATTTCTATCAATCATTTGCGTTAAACATTTGAAAAAAAAGTTGGTGGTTTCTCAAAGAATTTTTCACAATTAGCCAAGATATCTTGGAATGTGATAACAAAATTTCAAACAAGGATAATAATTTTCGAATTTTCTAGAATTTTTTGCGTAAAGTGCGAATAGACCAGAGGCTCTCGCTTGCAGTAATGCCTGAACGTAGTACGCGAATCCGCCGTGACGCTCGGTGGCGCTCTATCTATCCCCACTCTTGACTCATCGACACACGACGAACGGTAAATTCGTCCAGCTTCACTTTGTAGCGCGCGGGCCATCGTATTTTGTGTACTGTATTGTAGTTGCGCCCTAACCTCGCTATACTGTTGTCGAATTTGTTCAATGTACTATATATATGTATATATGTATATAACTACACATTGCAGATAGCTGAGTGATTGTGCATCGTGATTCGGGTCCGTTGGACGATTGAGCCTTCTATCTCTTGCTTCGAAACGAGATTGCGAGTGTACAGTGTTGCACGATGTATCGTAGAGAAGAATGTGTATACGTACATATATATACGTGTGTATACGTCCTTGACGTAGCTGCTCTTGATTTACTTACTCACAGAGCGTGCACCCTCTACTCGAAAATGTATTAGACTTCATCCCATCTAACGCTCCATGGTACATAGTGCGACACAACGAATGTTACATCCTACAATGTTGTACTTAACTACGGGTACATAAAGCTAACCGCAAACTCGATGCCCGAGTGATTTGAATTCGGATGATAGCAGAATTGTTACCATCTGGCGGACGGAACCGGAATTTCGCTGTATTGTTGAATCGTGCACTAATGACGTCCTAGCTTAGCGTGAATGTTTTTTTTAATGTAGAACATTTATCGAGCTACCGTCCTTGCGGCCGAATCCGGAACTTCGTGTCCCACCTGAGTTGTAGGTGGCGCTGGTGGTCGAAACACACCGTTTTCCGTCTCTAAACAGGGCCTTGCGTAATTATGCGTTGAGGAAACCGTCAACATCGAGGTTATCTCGACATATTTCACTCCGTCCGATACGTTTAGTTGAAAAATTGAATTATAATTTTTATCTCGAGTCTATTTTTTATTTATATTTTCGGCAAGTCGACAATTTTTCACTTACAATTAGGAATATTACATCCTGCAATGTTGTACTTAACTACGGGTACATAAAGCTAACCGCAAACTCGACGCCCGAGTGATTCGAATTCGGATGATAGCGGAATTGTTACCATCTGGCGGACGGAACCGGAATTTCGCTGTATTGTTGAATCGTGCACTAATGACGTCCTAGCTTAGCGTGAATGTTTTTTTGTAATTTAGAACATTTATCGAGCTACCGTCCTTGCGGCCGAATCCGGAACTTCGTGTCCCACCTGAGTTGTAGGTGGCGCTGATGGTCGAAAAACTCCGTTTTCCGTCTCTAAACAGTGCTTTGCGTAATTATGCGTTGAGGAAACCGTCAACATCGAGGTTATCTCGACATATTTCATTCCGTCCGATACATTTAACACGAGATTTTCGCTGTAGCGTTGGCCAGCTACGAGTGAGAAGCCAACGACTGTGCTTTATCGCTGTATCCGTGTACAAAGTCGGCGGATATACTTCGCAACGAGAATCGTAGCGTGGTTGCACGCGATCGAGACGTTTTCCTATGCCAAGAACGTTTGCAATATATATATATATTTATAAATACAAGTACACCATATACGTACGACGTGCGAGCTCTATCGTTCTCGACGGTATGTACGGGAGGGAGGCAAGTGGTGTAAGTGGAGGCATGCGAGCATACGTGAACTCCGAACGTGTAACAGCAGTCTCGGAGTCCGTGACCTCGCGCGCGTTTCCTCGCTTCTCTTCACTCTTCGTCCTCTACTTCTTCTTCTTCTTCTTCTTCTTCTTCTTCATGCCATATAATACAGAAACGATGGTGTGCGTTTCATATACACACGAGGAAAACTGGACGACTCTTGCGGGCGTTACGAGAATGCTCGCTCGTTTACTTTTGCCTGTAGTAAGCGCGAGTTTTAACGACCATTATTTTCGCCTCGCTTTTATTCATTCATAACTTTTGATTTAAACAATATTATTTATATAATAATCCAAACAATCTTAATTAAATAAATAAATTATATTAATTTCGAGAAAAAAAAAACCCCCTTTATTTTTAAAACAAAACGTTGACTAATTTCTTCCACTGCCAAAAATATTGCTCCTCACAAACATTTCTCAAATTTACAACAATTTTCTTACTCATAAAAATTTCTCGACAAAAAACAAGTTCGAATCGAGCGATACGAGGAAATAATTCCATTTGATATTTTCTGTTCTAGTTGGCAAAAAAACAAAACAAATCGAAACGATTGGATGGAACATAGAACCAACGCGACGTTTTTCGTCGTCGATAGCAGCGCCACTTATGGTTCGTCCAAATGGCGGGAATACCGCGAACCCAGGTGAGTCATCGACGTTGGAGGATAATCGCGTCGCGACATTCGCGAACGTGAGTGCAAGCTCAACGTCGAAGCGTCACTCTGCGAAAAGTCTAAAAGAATCGCGATGGAAGGAAAGTCGAATAAAAATCGAATAAAAGATATCTAGGGAAGATAAAAGCTTCGAGAGGACCATCAAGGTTCTCCCTCGTCCCTTGGGTTGCATAAAGGATAAACATCGATTCTCGACGTAGCTAGAATTCGTACTTTCTCAACAAATCGAGGAAGAAAAAAAATCCCCCAAAAAAAAAGTAAGAACCACGAGTCCGAAACGACGTTCGCGGACGCGTTTTACGAAACGAAAAAAAAGTCAAGATATTCGCCCTTTTCCTCTATCTATCTCCTCGCGAGAGGATTCGCTCTCGAATATACCTTTTTTTTCGTTTGGCTTTTCAAGCCAGATGGACGAATCTATTGAAAATCGACGTAGCGAATTCGCCCTTCCTCTTCTCTTCTCTCTCTCTCTCGTCCATTGCTGTCATTCTCCTCGAAAGTTCAACGTCCATCTGACCAAATTTTCCCAAAGAATTTCCCGGGATCGAGGACTACGAAAAAAATTGAGCTTAACAAAAAAAAAAAAAAAACCAGAAACAAATTCTCGATGGTAGAGAAATGGTTCGAAGAGAGTCGAGAGGGATTCCCGTTGAAATGTTTCCCATCGACTTCGAGCGATCATCGAGACTGGAAGCTTTTAATCGATCTCTCTTCATCCCTGACTGCTCTTTGGTTCGGGATCATGGCTAACGATGGGGGAGGGGGAGGGGGGGGGGGGGTTATCTCGCAATCCGGAAGAACGAGGCGTGAACTCGTCGAACGAGTCTCAAAGCTCGTGTGTAACGTACGAGCAATTTTCACTCGGTGAACGTGTTCGCGTTCACTTTTTCTCGTACGCATGCGCACGTAGGAGAGGGTTGGGAGGGAGGGAGGAGGAGGGGGGGGGGGATCAAAAGTTTCGACGAGGAGGAAAGTGTCGAGGTCGTCGTTTCGGGAAACTTTCGGTTTTACGAATGACGAGAAGTTAAATACGCGATGAGGGAGACAGAGGGTTGTGGAGGGGGGGGGGGGGCTAGCGGTAGTGGGGGCAAGTGGAGGGGGAAGAACGGAGGTGGAGGGGATAAGGACGAAAATGGAGGGGGTAAGTGCGAAGGTGGAGGGGATAAGGGCGATTGAAGAAATACTCAAAGGGCTAAAGAAGGAAAAATATAACAAAAAAAACTAGTCGAGACGAAACTCGATGTAAAAAATAAACAAAAATTGCGAAATTCAATTTAAACGAAAAGTCGAGCAGTTATCGGATAAAAATCGCAAAAACAAATCAATTAAAGCTTCGATTCTAATATTACGCGTCGAATAGGTAGAAACTAGTCGTTGTCATCTATCGGCGATAAATTGAATCGCGCGATCATACGGTTGTAAAAGAAAAATCTTGATTCGACGATTATTCGCAAATCGAACGAAATAATGAAAAAAAACACATTGTTTTTTTAATCCCTATTTTGGTTTTCTCATTTAATTGAAAAGAAATAACTTGCAAATAAAAGAAGAAAGTGCGTGGAGAAATTGTCGTTCGGCTCGTGACACAAATTGCATAAAATTCTTCATTTCCCAAACGAGATTGGAGGATTGTATTGTCGGTCGCGAAAAAGTGAAACCTGAAAAACCGTTTGATCCCCCCCCCCCCCCCCCCCCCCCCCTTCCGCGAGACAGAGAGATTTGATTTGATTTATTTTTATGCCTTCTAAAATTCCTTTGGAGCAAATTACAAAAACCTTACAATGATTTTCAATATTTTCAAGATTTTTTTATAAATCTTAGATGATATAACTCAGAATAAAATAAAAAATAAAAATATAATTTGTTGAGTGAGAGAGAGTGGCGAGGGGGGGGGGGGGGGGGGGGCGAACTAAAAGCACGAACGTTGGTGCGCCAGGTCGGACAGAACGGGACGAGACGCCTGTGCTCTGATCAGTTTGAAAAGAGCGCGAGAGTGAGACGGCGAATGAAAAGCCCGAGGGAGAGAAAAATGCGGAACGTGAGAGAGAAGTAAGAGAGAAAATAAAGCGTCACGAACAGAGAGCCGGAGAGAGAGAGAGAGAGAGAACCTAAATAAAAGAAGAGAGAAAAAGGTTCGTCGCGTTGGGTAGACGAACGTACCGGCCTTTCCCGAGGGAACAAAGGAGTGTGGAGAGACCTTCGCCCATAGTCCTTCTTCTTCTTCTTTATTCTCTCCTCGCCTCGTCTCGTCGTCGCATTCATTTTTTTGTTCCCTTATTTTTCTTATTTCACATCCTTCCTCGCCCCCATGGATTTCACGAGACTTTCCTCGCCCACTGACTAGACAGAGCTAAACCGTGGAGTAGAGCCAGCCGAACGACGCTCTTTCCGCCATTAGGCCTTACCATCCACGCACTTTTAGCCCCACTCCTCCCTAGCTCGCTTCTTCCCCCCACTCTTGACTTCTCGCTGCCGCCACGCGGCAGAAACAAGAACCACGTACAAGCGGATAGACCCGAGCGCATTATTACCTCGGGCAAGCGCGAATTCGAACCTTCGAGTGGTCAGTGCTGGTCCCTCTGTCTCCTTGAGAATGTTATTCTTTGTTTTTGTTTCCCTCTCATTCTCCTTTTCTCTCTCTCTCTCTCTCTCACACACACACACACACACACACACTCTCGTTCCTGCTGATACGTTGGTTGGGTTTCATTCTTTTCTTCTTTTCAATCCAAGGACGATAAATTCGTAACCGGAAACTGAGAACAAAACAATGGAAGGACCTGTGAATTAATTTGGAACGTCTTATTGGAATTTGGGTGAAGGTGAATGAAAAAGTATGTCGTCTAGGGTAACGAAAAACGTTAAATAAAGTTTGTAGCGAGGTGATTAATTATCTTTCTTTGGATTAGACAGAAATTTTGTTTAGAGCGAAAGAGAGAGAGAGCGAGTGAGAATGGAGGGGGGGGGGGGGGGGGGGGATATTTGGCACGGTTATAGCGAGCTACTCGCTCGACGTGGCCCATTTATAATAGAAATACGTCGGTGATGCGCCAGACAGTTGAGAGGATTGAAATGCGCTGGTGCAATCTCGATCATCAATTCATCCGTCGCTCGAGCACTTGTATCTCTGCACATTTGATACGTGGCCTCGTCGATAGTCGTCGACGTTATATATCCCCACTCGCATACGTATTATCTCCTTAATTGGATTTACCTAGAAAACAAATTTGCAACATTATTGATTAAAAAAACAATAGTTTTTTTTAAATTTATTATTTATTATTTTATCTAGCTAAATAAAAAGAAAATAATTTGTTAAATTTACTTTTAAACTACCGTTCTATTTTTTCAAGCAGAGATTCAACGAGAACGAAAATACTTCCATTAAAAATCTACGTTGAAAGATTTTTTTTATGTATATATATATATATATATATATATATATACACAAACTTATATATATATAGTTATATATAGTTATATATAGTTATATATAGTTATATATAGTTATATATAGTTATATATAGTTATATATAGTTATATATAGTTATATATAGTTAAGTTATATATATATATTATATATATATATATATATATATATATATATATATATATACTATATATATAAACTTATATATAAACTTTGTATATATATATATATACAAACTTATATATATTTATATATAATGTGTGTGTATGGATATATATATATGGGCGAAATAAATATATATTAAAGTTTGTGTCAGGCGGCGTATGTGCGAGATTCGACGGGGCTTCGACTGCGCGTTCTCTCTATTTCTATATCTCCATCTCTCTCGCTCGCTCTAACGTCCCTTCCTCTTATTCCCTCTCTCTCCGTCTCACGCGCCGATGAGCGCACGCGCGCGCGCGCCCTCACTCCGGTACTTAACCGTCGTTGACGTGAGGCCGCGCGTTTCAGTTCCCGGTCGTCGGGCGCGCGACTTACGTCAGTCGGCTCTTTGGGCCGAAGCTGCCACGTGTGTTGTTGTTGTTGTTGTTATTATTGTTGTCACAATTCTCTCTCCTCGACTCGTTGATCATCGATCAAGCGTGTGTATATACGTTTCGATTCCAATCGAAGTAACGCATCCATCAAATTCTACGTGAAAAAAAAAAAACACTTTGTGAGAAAGCGTGACATCTAGCGAGAAAAAATACAAACATAACCTCGAAAAGTAACCGACGTATCGTGACGCTTGGATCTTTTCGTGATTACCAAAAGGCACACGAAGTGTTTCACGAGAGGTGAAATATTCGTAATCTTTTATTTCGTCACGTCGTCCTTCGTTATTTCGCAACGGTTGAATCTGTTTCACCAGTCGAAACGTTCTTTCGGGAGGTCGAGTTCACGAGAAATTAAAAACTTGTGTCCGTTGGTAAACGCTGAGATTACGAACACGTAGCTAGACCTGGCACACACGGAACAAAGAAATATACATAATATTTTCGTATCGCGTACGTGTACGGTTTTCTTCACGGTGTTTTATTCCGAGTGTGTAAACTAGCTCCGAGGTCGCGCGACGACACAAACGTTTTGGTGGTTTCGCGAACGAGGAGCCTGCGCTTCAAAGTAGCCTCGCGACGTCGACAACGACAACGTATCTCACGTCTTATACCTTACCGCACAGTCGCACGGTACACAGCCACTACACCAGCGCCATCGTCTCTGCCTCTCCCCCCACTCTGCCACTCACCACGCTCGGCATCTTCCCCCACTCCGTCCGCTGTCGCTACCGCGGGCTGCGCGCCACGGCAGTAATACACGGGCCGCGCGCTCGTAACGTCACTTACGTGGCGGAAGACGACACGACGAGAGAGAGACTCTCGGGCAAAGAGAGTCGTTTCGTTATAAGTTCCTCTCCGGGTAGTGACGCGTGTGTTTATTAATCTTTTACCTGCTGCTCGTACGACTCCAGTGAAATACTTTTATTTCTCTCCCCCCTCCCACTCTCTTTATCTTTCTTTGTGTTTTATGTGTATACGGTGCGTGACTGTGAGTGTGTGCGCGTCACTGTGTTTCCCCGACTCGTCTTAACGGGTCAGGTGTCCTCTAACGAGTCGACCCCGTCGAAAGAAACAAACCCGATCGTCCGTAGTCGTTCTCCTGGAACCCTCGCGACACATCTACTCTCCTCGACGTTCTAGAAACAAAATAAAAATCAAGAAAGACCATTCCCACCTCGCAACGTACCACGTGCTCTCCACCTACCGTCGGACAGCCGAATCTCTCTCGAGCTCGCTTCGATACCTTCCCCAAGCGTGAGAACCGCCAATAACACAATTCTTTTTTTTCTCTTTTTTTTTTTATCCTTTCGTAATTCCGTTTAAGCTCGAGTCTAGAATTATATCTATTTATGTAAATTTAATGCGAGTGCGGAAGTAAAGCGAGACGCTTGTTTTTTTAAATTTTATTCTCGATAAAGCGTTTGAAAAAAATTTTTTTTTCTTTTCTTCACAAAGTCGTGAAATTTAAGATTTGACGGTTATTATTGTTCTTTTTTTTCGCGTCGCAGCCAAGAGGCCGTTGTACAAAGCGCGAACGTCTCTCTCGTGCTTGTTGTTTCTTTTCTTTTCTTTTTTAACGTATATCCGAGGGGTTAGCATCATCATCGTGTGTACGTGTACTTTCAGTGTGCTTCGCGCTGTACACCAACGATCATGTGCTTCGACAAGTGGATTCTGACTCTTGGTGTTCTCACGATCGGGATCGTCGGACGCGCCGAAGCTTATACGAATCAGTGGGCGGCTCACATCGACGGAGGACCGAGAATCGCTAGACAGGTCGCCGAGGAACATGGATTTATTTATCGCGATACGGTGAGTCGAATTATTTTTTTTTTTTGATCGAATTTTTTTTTTTTTTTTTTTGCAGATTTTTAAAATCGTGGAAATTTTTTCGACGATTGTTACATTCTATCTTGGGAATATTTTTGTGGAATTTGGGAAATTTGTTGGTCTAGGAATTGACTGATGTATTTTCAAAATTTTTTTTTTGTGTTTTGAAGAAATTTTCCGATTGTTTTTTTTTAACGTTCTTAATGAAATTTAGAATTCTTTTTTCGAGGAGAGGGTTGGATTGATATTTCGAATATTGCTCGATGTTCAAAAGTAGAAGAACAAAATTGTTTTCTTTTACAATTTTTATAAAAATTGGTTTTTGTAAAAAAATTATTTTTAATGTTTAGAAGATTTTATTAATACAGAGAGGGGAAGAAATATTATCGTCGTTTTGTTGATCGTCTCGTTCGTCCACGAGGTAACGTCTTATCGTAGATAGAGGAAATTGGTTATTTCACAATTTAAATAAAAATCATTATTTTATAATTCGAATGAAAAGAATTATTTTATAAAAAATCAAAAACTAAAAATATTTCATAAACGAGAGAAAAATGATTATTACACAATTTCAATAAAAAGAACTATTTTATAAGTTAAAAATAAAAATTGTTCATAAATGAGAGGAAAATAATTATTTTCATAATTTAAATAACAATTTTATAAATGAAAGAAAAGGAAACTTTGTGAGTCTCAAAAACCAAAAATATTATTCAATTTTAATTTATATTTCGCTATAAACTAACAATCTCGTGAGTCGAATTATTTTTGTTTGATCGAAATTTATTTTGATTTTTTGTTTTGATTTTTAAAATCGTGGAAATTTTTTCGACGATTGTTACATTCTATCTTTGGAATATTTTTGTGGAATTTGGGAAATTTGTTGGTCGAGGAATTGACTGATGTATTTCAAACAAAATTTCTCTTTTGTTTTGAAAAAAATTGTTCGATTATTTTTTTTAACGTTCTTAATGAAATTTAGAATTCTTTTTTCGAGGGGAGGGTTAGATTGATATTTCGAATATTGCTCGATGTTCAAAAGTAGAAGAACAAAATTGTTTTCTTTCACAATTTTTATAAAAAAAAATTGATTTTTGAAAAAAATTATTTTTAATGTTTAGAAAATTTTCTTAATACAGAGTGGGAAAGAAATATTATCGTCGTTTTGTTGATGGTCTCGTTCGTCCACGAGGGAACACGAATGTTGGGAGTTTGGAGCGTTTTGAAATTTTGTGCTCGAGGAGGGCTGAAAGTTTCGCGACGTTTTCTACCCATTGCTCGCTGTGCCGGGTCCTCATTGGCCAAATGGAACTGAGCTGCGTCACGTCGATCTATATATCATCGTCAATAGCTCTCCGTATCCATAAATTTGTCGAATTCGGAGTGTCACGAAATGCTCGGTAGATGTCTCTCTCTCTCTCTCTCTTTCGGAGCGTCAGTGTGCCGAGGTCTCTCGACGATTTACATTCGCCATATTCCGGTCATTTGAATAAATCAGATTCGAGCCCTCTGTGCCTTGTCCACGTTCGATCTCTTGACACACGCTGGATTGACGCATCGATATCTTCTCGCTCTCTCTCCATTTCTCTCTCTCTTCTCTCTCTCTCTCTCTCTTTCTCCCCCCCCCCCCATTCTCTCTTTTGTAAACAAAAAATTAACTAATTTAAAAAAAAATTAATTAATGTAAAAACAAAAATTAATTAATGTAAAAACAAAAATTAATCAATGTAAAAACAAAAATTAATCAATGTAAAAACAAAAATTAATCAATGTACAAACAAAAATTAATTAATGTAAAAACAAAAATTAATTGATTAAAAAAAAATTAATTAATATAAAAAAAATTAATTAATGTAAAAAAAAATTAATTAATGTAAAAAAAAATTAATCATTGTAAAAACAAAAATTAATTAATGTAATAAAAAATGAATTAATGTAAAAAAAAATTAATTAATGTAAAAAAGAATTAATCATTGTAAAAACAAAAATTAATTAATGTAAAAACAAAAATGAATTAATGTAAAAAAAAAATGAATTAATGTAAAAACAAAAATTAATTAATGTAAAAACAAAAATTAATTAATGTAAAAAAAAATTATTGTATTGTAAAAAAAATTAATTTATGTAAAAAAAAATTAATTTATGTAAAAACAAAAATTAATTAATGTGAAAACAAAAATTAATTAATGTAAAAACAAAAATTAATTAATGTAAAAAAAAATTCAAAAATACAAGAATATTTTCCAAAAAATAATCTAAAATTGTACGAATCGATATTACAAGAAATCCAAAAAAAAAAAATTTTCTCAAATTTGTACGAAAATTCGAAAATCAGAAGAAAACAAAAATCAATTGTGCGATTAATGTCGATCGATAAAAATTTCACATTTTCATACAAATAAAGAAGAAACAATTACGAAAATATTTCTCAAGAAACAATCTAAAACAAAATTTTGAAAATACACAAATCTACAAAACAATTCTAAAACCACAGAATTCAAAATCGAAAATCCCTCATAAATATTTAATCACAATTTAAGAAAAAAAACCAAAAAACTAGGGAAAAAAAAACAATTCCCTCGATCGAAAGAAAAATTTAATTCTCTCTAATCCAGTTTTTCCGCTTTTATTTCTTCGTTTTGCTTATCTCTCGTATCCGGTGTTTTTCCATTTTCTTCTTTTTTTTTTGCGTTATCCCTATTGCTCCTTCTCTCCAGTCCAACGAGTGAGCGAGCGAGAGAGAGAGAGAAAGCAAGCAAGCAAGAGACTGGCTCGGAAAATTTATTGCCCCGTGTGCCATACGCGTTACAAGACATTAGTCATCGCGACAGCTTTTGCCGGAACTTGCCGGCGCGTGAACGATTCGCGATCAACCGCGAGGAACGAGTCCGGTCTACCGCTGGCGAGAAGAGAGGGAGAGAGGTGATAAATAATTTAATAAAAAAAAAAAAATGAAAAAAAAAACAAACAGAAAAAAAGAAAATTAAAAAAGAAATAAACACTCGCTCGACCTTCGAGTTTAAAGAAGAAAAAGAAGAAGAAAAATTTATATAAAAGACTGGCAGTAGTCGTAACCGGAGGAAAAAAAAACATTGTAGAGGGAAAAAAAAGAAACAAGCAGGCGCGGTCTCGCGCAGATATCGTCGCGTTATCGTCTCGCGAAGGTGGAAAAAAAAAACGAACGACCGCGACGAGACAAGCATTTCCGCGTTGTGAAATATATATGTGGTAGACGAAATGGGCCATTCGCGAGTTGTTACTTCCGCTAGACGAGAATGTTATTTCGCGAACTCGTTCTTCCTTCGGCCTGTCGATGTTTTATAAAATCGTTGGAAATAACGAAGAGACGATGAAATTTGGATTTTGGAAAACGAGAGATGGGTTTTGTAATTGATCGAGGGGAATATGTGGTTTGGGTTTGGGGTTTTGTTGTTGAGGAGGAGTTGAGAAATTATTCGTAAGGCGAAGACGAGAAATAATTTTATAAGTTGGAAATGGAATATTTTTTAGATAAGAGGAAAATTGTTATTTCGTAGGTCGAATAAAGAGAATTATTTTATAAATCTAAAACGAAATATTTGATAAGAGAATACTTAATGATTATTTCGGAATTTAAATAAAAACGAATTATTTTGTGAATTAAAGAAAAGAAATATTTTAGAAGCCAAAAATAAAACATATTTCTCAAATAAGAGGAAAATTGTTATTTCATAGTTCGAATAAAAAGAATTGTTTTATTAATCGGAAAGAAGAATATTTGATAAATTAGAGAATAATGATTATTTCGTAATTTAAATAAAAAGAATTATTTTATAAATCTAAAACGAAATATTTAATAAGAGAATAATGATTATTTCGTAATTTAAATAAAAATGAATTATTTTGTGAATTAAAGAAAAGAAATATTTTAGAAGCCAAAAATAAAAAATATTTCTCAAATAAGAGGAAAATTGTTATTTCATAGTTCGAATAAAAAGAATTATTTTATTAATCAGAAAGAAAAATATTTGATAAATAAGAGGAAAATGATTATTTCGGAATTTAAATAAAAGAGAATTATTTTATAAATCTAAAACGAAATATTTGATAACAGAAAAATGATTATTTCGTAATTTAAATAAAAATGAATTATTTTGTGAATTAAAGAAAAGAAATATTTTAGAGGCCAAAAATAAAAAATATTTGTCAAATAAGAGGAAAATTGTTATTTCATAGTTCGAATAAAAAGAATTATTTTATTAATCAGAAAGAAAAATATTTGATAAATAAGAGGAAAATGATTATTTCGTAATTTAAATAAAAAAGAATTATTTTGTGAATTAAAGAAAGGAAATATTTTAGAAGCCAAAAATAAAAAATATTTCTCAAATAAGAGAAAAATTATTTGTTCGTAGTTTTAATTAAAAGATTTATTTTATAAATCAAAAACAAAAATATTTCATAGATAAGAGGAAATTGGTTTTTTTCATAATTTAAATAAAAATAATTATTTTATAAAAATCAAAAACTCAAAATATTTCATAAACAAGAGGAAACTTATTATTACACAATTTCAATAAAAAGAACTATTTTATAAGTTAAAACCTAAAACATTTCATAAATGAGAGGAAAATAATTACTTCCATAATTTAAATAAAAAATTTTATAAACGAAAGAAAAGGAAATTTTATGAGTCACAAAAACCAAAAATATTTTTTAATTCTAATTTATATTTCCCTATAAACTAACAATCTTAAATAAAACAAAAAAATTAACTCAAAAATACTGAAAAAATGTTGTACAAAATATTTTCTTTTAATTTCAAGAACGACTAGCTGAAGATATTTGCAATTCGCCATTATCGCTCGAGGAGTTCGAATCGATCGTCGTTTCTCTTTATACAGCGCATGGCTTTTCCGTAAAACGACTGCGGAAACGAAATTCGATCGGAAAACTCACGGGGCACAAAGTTGTACGAAGTTCTCGTCTCTCGTCCCCGCTAACGCAACTCCGTTTGGCTCTTCCATCTTTTTTCCGACGATTTTCCGGGCGAGGAAATCGAACTCCGTTGTTCCACGAGCTCTCGTCCACTATATCGTCGCGATTCACGTTTCGCGTACAGCGTGGCGCCCTTAAAGTCTCGTCTCGATTCGACATTCCATCGGGCCAAAAACTTTCCAAGCGAAACTTCTACGAAATTGGCTACGAACTAGCTCAAGGTCACGCCAAGGTCACTCCAAGGTTTAAAAAAAAATCCAACAGCGAATAAAACCGAAAATTCAATCGTTGCACGAGTCTCCGTTCGATTTATCCCAACGTGTTTGACCTTGACCTTCGAACGACCTTGTGAATGAATTTTTGTTCAAACAGATTGAAATTAAAAAAACAAGTCAAAGAAATCTCGTTGAATTTTATTTCACACTGTTTTAGATAGTTTGTAGATGACTAATACGTACGTCGAATTTAAAGTGTCTCGGCCTGTACCCAATGTATGTGTGTATGTGTATGTGAGTGTGCGGGGCGATGCATTTCAAAAGGTCGCAGGGTGGAATACTCGGTAGATTGCCCAGGGGAGTTCCGATGAGGGTATTATTCCAGGTTGAGTGGGTTTCAACCATGAACCCCCCTCTACATATATGTCTATATATATACATAGATATACAGCTAGATAGATAGATAGATAGATAGATAGATATATAACTAGATTGGTAGACAGATAAATAGATAGATAGATAGATGGATATATAGATATATAGATAGATAGATAGATATATAATTAGATAGGCAGATAGATAAATGCGTAGATAAATAGATATATAGATAGATACCTAGATAGATATACAGATATATAGATAAATAAATATATAGATAGATAAATCGATAGATAGGTATATAAATATATAGATAATAGATAAATATATAGATATATAGATAAATAAATAGATAGATAGATAGATAAATCGATAGATAGGTAGATAAATATATAGATAATAGATAAATATATAGATAATAGATAAATATATAGATAATAGATAAATATATAGATATATAGATAAATATATAGATATATAGATAGATAAATCGATAGATAGGTAGATAAATATATAGATAATAGATAAATATATAGATAATAGATAAATATATAGATATATAGATAAATAAATAGATAGGTAGATAGATAAATCGATAGATAGGTAGATAAATATATAGATAATAGATAAATATATAGATATATAGATAAATAAATAGATAGATAGATAGATAAATCGATAGATAAGTAGATAAATATATAGATAATAGATAAATAGATAGATATATAGATATATATATATATATATTGATATATAGATATATATATGGATATATAGATAGATAGATAAATAGATAGATAGACAGATAAATAGATAGATGTAGATCAATAGATATAGATAGATGTATATATATATATATATATATATATATGAAACCGTAGTACATCGAACTCTATAGCTAGACTATAGCTCAGGGAAATCGAGATCTCGATTTTCTTACGAGGTCTTAACTTCGTAGACAGAGAGGGGGAGGGGGTGGGGGGAGGATAGAGACAAAGAGTAGATAGATAATGGTATGACGTGTCTCTTCATTCGTTCACCGTCCTTGTGATGAAAGCACACTTGCACGAAAAACGACTTAACGTAATAACTTTTTGGAAGGAATGTCTATCCAAATAAAAAGTTTGTACACGTGGCGTCGATCGTATAAGACGCGCTGACCTCTGAATTTACGATCGTTAGATAAAGGATGATAATAAGTAACCGTGGAAAATTGACAAACTTCATCATCGACGCTAAAAGCATTTGCGCTTCTAATGTACGAGAATGGGATTGTAAATTATTTCTCGCAATATAATTCGTTCGAGACGATTCCGACAGATTGGAAATTAAATCGTGTTTTGGTGTCGCGCCATTTTGAAAAATAGTTTAGAATTAAAATGGAAGGATTTGGAAATTTGTATAGAATTGCGACACGTGGAGTTTTTTTTTTTTTTTTTCTTGGAAAACATTCGTCATAAATGTTTTTCAATTATTTATCAGCACGTTCGTATCGATAATTTTGTTTTTTTCGATATTTAATATCTGCGTCAGTGAAAATGATTTCGAATGATTTTTACACCCGAATGCATCCCCCACGTGCGTGTTGTATATGCTCAGGTGCAAATGTGTCGGGACATTAACGCTCGAGGCAAGAGTTTAATGTGGAAGGAGGGAGTTCGACGAAGCGTACTGAAAGATATACAATCGGGTTCGTGGTTTCTTTGGAGTTGCCGAGAGAACGCTCCCTCGAGTACATTAACGGTATTTGTGTATATAAACAATAATGATACGGAGCTACGATATCGTGTGCTAACGATATATTGATATCAATACTTGAAAAAACAAGAATTATTTTTAAAAATAATAAAATTGACAATAACAATAATAATAATAACCATGTCAATAATAATATTAATCACAATGTAACAATATCCCAACGTTTGAGCACTTAGAATTTCGTAAAATCTATAATTAGCATTTTAGCAATTCAAAACGCGCGCCATACGCCAGCTAGTTGCGCGACTCGACCGCCAGAGCTGCGCGCGCACCCCCGTTCTCGAGCGTCGCCGCATAAACCCGAGTTGCACGATGCAACAATACTAAAAACCAGAATTATTTTTAAAATAATAAAATTAACAATAACAATAATAATAATAACCATGTCAATAATAATATTAATCACAATGTAACAATATCCCAACGTTTGAGCACTTCGAATTTCGTAAAACTTATAATTAGCATTTTGGCGATTCAAACCGCGCGCCATACGCCAGCTAGTTGCGCGACTTGACCACCAGAGCTGCGCGCGCACCCCCGTCCCCAAACATCGCCGCATAAATCCTAGTTATAAGATGCAACAATACTAAAAACCAGAATTATTAAAAAAAATAATACAATTAACAATAACAATAATAACAATAAGCATGCGAATAATAATATAAATTACAATGTAACAATATCCCAACGTTTGAGCACTTAGAATTTCGTAAAACTTACAATTAACATTTTAGCGATTCAAACCGCGCGCCATACGCCAGCTAGTTGCGCGACTCAACCGCCAGAGCTGCGCGCGCACCCCCGTCCCCAAACATCGCCGCATAAATCCTAGTTATAAGATGCAACAATACTAAAAACCAGAATTATTTGTAAAAATAATAAAATTAACAATAACAATAATAACAATAAGCATGCGAATAATAATATAAATTACAATGCAACAATCTCTCAAACGTTTGAGCACTTACAATTTCGTAAAACCCACAATTAACATTTCAGCAATTCAAACTGCGCGCCATACGCCAGCTAGTTGCGCGACTCGACCGCCAGAGCTGCGCGCGCACCCCCATCCCCAAACATCACCGCATAAACCCGAGTCTCACGATGCGACGTCTCGTCTCTTTCGCGTTCTACAACAAGCTTCATTAAAACAAACCAACATCTTCCAACCTATAACACAATTTGTTCTACCATCAAAAGCATTTAAACCCGTGTCCATACGGTGTAAGAACGATCAACGTGGTTAGGATGGACGAGGTATTGCGTATGAGATTCGCGGTAGAGCGTTGACTCGTAGGTTAAGCGGTACTCGAGCGCTCTATTAATGGCGGACTGCTCTTCGAATGGCGAGAGGCAAAGTGGTCGTTGATCGTTCGACGAACGCATCGTTTATTCGACGAATTTCGGTTTTTGGGTATGTAGGTCCATTGTAGAAAAGAAAACAAGAAAACAAAAGTCGTACGATCGTCCTATGTACCGTCACCTCGTATTTTATAGCTTTGGTGAACTGCGAGCGTGTCGACGGCAGGCAATGACACGAGCAAGTGCCGTTCGGGTTGAAGTGAGTGGCGCGCTGCGATGGATTGAGCGAGGTGGGTGGGGAAGGGGGGGGGGGGGAGCAGGATACGCAAGCGCTTTGTTGACGTCCGACCGTCCGTCTGTCCGTGGTAAGAGGCACAAGTGATGGCTGGACACATCGTTCGCCAAATCTTAGCCTTTTTCAACGACCTCTCTTCTCTCTCTCTCTCTCGACCATGCGACGCGTGCTAAAACCACGAATTCGCGAAAAAGAAAAAAAAGGTCGAACGGTCGTGTTAACGATGTTACAATCCTAGACTTTTTTTATTACGGTTCTTCGTCCTGTCCGTTATTTACGTCGTGTATAATATTTCATTATCAACCATTTTTAATTAATGCACCCCCCCCCCCCCCCCCGGTTATTATTATTATTATTTTATTTAATGAATAAATATTGAATAAAAATAATATTAGTAATAAAATAATTTTATAAATATCACAAATAATATTATTTTTATTATTATTTATTTGTTACAATATTTATAGGAATTTTTGTAATTAATGGCATAAAATAAATAATATCATTAAACATATTAAAATTGTTGTTTTATCACATAATCTTATTTTTATTATTTATTATTATTATTTTTGTTGTTGTTGTTGTTATTGTTATTATTGTTATTATTATTATTATTATTATTATTATCGCCATCATTATTCGAACATTGGCCAGTTGCCCTTTAAAATCGCGTACGCGGCTCACTTCTGCGCATACCGGTTCGCCTTGATGATCGCGCACGTTAGCGAGGAACCGGACAATAGTGGCCCGTAGCATGCAATGCGTGCATTTCGCACGTGTATCACTTGGCGCGAGTTCCGTCGAGCGGGAACAAACCTGGAACTCGTATATCAGCATTCGGTATATTCGCTCTCTCTCTCTCCCTCCCTTCCGCTCTCCTCGTTTATATCCTATATATATATATGTATATCCCTCCCTCTCTCTCTCTTTCTCTCTTTCTATATATATATATATATATATATATATATATCTCTTTCTATACGTATATATAGAAAGAGAGAGATAGAGTGAGAGAGAGGGAGGGAGGGAGAGAATATATAGAAGATATATATATGGAATACTTTATTCCAATTGCATGGACACGGTTAATCACCAATGGTAACTAATCATTACTCCCGTGAGTGAACTCGCGTCTCGTGGACGCTCCTCGTGCTCCATTAGACTAATTTCTTGACCACTATGGTTCACGAACATCCAAGAGATATCATTTTGTTCCGGGCACACGTGTGAACTGAAAAATATATATACACGTACAACGTATATATATATATATATACTTGTGGACGGAGAGCGAACTACATACCAGGAATTATAATGTCAGGGATGAGCTCTGACGATCAAGTGAAAGGGAGTGGGGGGAGGGTGGATTTTTGTTCTTTCGTTCTCTTTTTCTTTTTTTTTTTTTTTCTTAATTTACTCGGTCGCGCATCGTAACATCGTTATTCCCGTACGGGATTCACAAATGGCTCGAAAGGTCGCGTCGCTAAAGTTCATAAATGAAATTCTCTTTTTTTCTCTCCTCCTCCCCTCTCTCTCTCTCTCTCATTCGGGTCGTCTCTCTGGTGCTCGGCGATCTCGCGAATCGAGAACGTACGTACACGAAACTTTCACATCGATTTTGTCGCGTCGCCAAGTCTCGAAGCCAAAACACGATCGATTTATGGAAATTTCTTCCTGTTTGTTCTTTCTTTTTTGTTTTTGCTTTTTCTTCTGTTTTTTTTTTTTTTTTTTCATTGGCCTCGCGGTTATTCGTACGTCATCGAGAGTCGAAATGCAACTTTCTTTCGATTCGCGCGAAATACAGAGCGACTGACATTTTAATTGAAAAAAATAAATAAATAAATAAATAAATAAAAAGAAATTAAATTGTCCCATTTGTATCTACACATTCTCAAAAAATAAAAATAAAATCGATTCTCACAATGAGAAAAAGTTATTTCGCGTCAATCCACGGTGTCGCTATTTAATGTTTCATTTTTTATTTGAGACATCGAGTCCGAACCAACGCTCCCCTCCCCATGCGGATTATCCTGCTCGACTCACCGACCGTCACACGTTTTATCCCTCCCCCCCCCCCCCCCCTCCCTGTACGCACGCTTTCATCGACGTTCCAACGAATGAATCGAAAAATCATAAAAACGCGATGATGGGTTTCGTTCGCCGTGGCCGACTTCATGCAAATCGAGAATGAGAGAGCCCGAATGTACTAGGGCGCGAGAGGGCGCTGCTGTCGCAATCGAACGCGCCTCGGCCCCACACACGCGCCCGTTTCTCGCCCGTGTACGCAATCGCGTCGCTAATTCGATTCGATTGTGTTCTCTACGTACATTACATATCGAGATAGAACGTATGTATCGGCGTTATACACATGTCGCGGCATGAAAATTGGAACGAACGTTTGTCGTGGCGGAACGAGGAGACTAGTGGTAGCGCCATCTAGCGGTTGTCACAATGTAGCTTTCCCCGAGTACGTTCGTATTTGCGTTCGCTCGACGATGAACAGATTTTTCACCCTTCGTTCTCGTATCGCGAGGCAATATTCGTATACAGGGTGAATTTCATAAGGTGTAACAGACTTTATTACAAGGTAGATGGAATCATTACAAACAAAAGTTGCAAATATACATTAGGGATATTTACAATAGTTTACGAGATATAAGCTTTTTAAGTTGGTCCAATCAGAGTGCGCTGTGAAGCGTTGGAGCCGCCCACTTCCCGCTCTAGCAGCCAATGCCCGAGAAATAAAAATTACTGCGTAATAATATAATAAATAAAATTGACTGCTCTGAATTTTGCAACTCCAAATGTAATGCCCTACACTGTGCTATCTCTACGGCTAGAGCGGGAGTGGGCGGCTCCAACGCTTCACGGCGCGCTCTGATTGGACCAACTTTAAAAACTTATATCTCGTAAACTATTAAAAATAGCCCCAATGTATATTTGCAACTTTTGTTTGTAATGATCTCATCTACCATAAAATAATGTTTGAGACACTTTATGGAATTCACCTTGTATATTTTCCAGTACGAGCGTGTATAAAGTTCTTCGACCCTCTGTCTCCGATCCCCCAGATCTCTTCGTTGCTCGCAAACTCTTCATCCCCCTTCTCTCGTTTCATCGAACGTTCCAACACCAAATTTTCCATGACACTACGATAGAAACGTATCGATGATAAAATATCTCGCATCCGTTCTCCTGGTTCAACCCTTCAACCCTTAACCATCGACCTTCAACCCCCGCCATTCATTCGAATTCTGCAGTCGAAAATTTAAGAAAACAAAATTGAATAAAGTAATTCAAAATTCAATTATTAATTTATCGCGAACAACGGAAAGAAAGGAAAATAATAATGAAAATATAAAATTATAACGCAAAGTTGTTTCTTTTTCTTCTTTTTATTAGCAACGTCCTCGACGAAAGAACCAACATTGGCTGATAAAAGATGTAGAACTCGAGGGGATGGTAAGAATGAAAAAAAAAAGAAAATAGGGCCATCACTGTTAGCGTGGGTGAAACGATCATTTTACCAACCCTTATCCCCGTTTTCCTTACATTATTCCCGACGTATCGTGCCATGGATGTATGTACGTTAGATTTCGAGTTTTTTTTTCTTCTTTTCCATTGCTGTCCTCTTTTTTCTTTGTTCGATCGTTTGAAACCCACGCCAGGACAAGAGCAGCAGGAAGGGTGGGAGGGAGCATTACCTGAATTCCTTTTTCGTCCCTCGTTATGTCCGCTTTCCCTCTCTCTCCCTCTCTCTCTCTCTTGCTCTCTTTCCTAAACCGGAAAAATGGTGGAAGCTTTGTACAAGGGTCGTGGATCTCCATTCCGCATCCCCCCCCTCCAACCCTTATTCTTTTCTTTTCTACGTTCGAGGAAGAAGAAGAAGAAGAAGAAGGAGAAGGGATCGAGAAAATGGGGAAAAGCTGGAGCTAGGCGAGGCACCATCGAGTAAAGCAGAATTTTTTTGTACTCGTATAGTTTGTATGTGTTTTTGTACATACACACACACAAACACACACATACAAACCGAGTGGGTGTGTGTGTGTATGTTAAAGTTCGGTCGGAAAGCTTCGTAGAAGGTACCAGGAATTTTTGCCTCTGGGTTTTTCTCGAATCGAGATAGAAATAGCGAGAAAAGAGGAGCGAAGGGAAAGAAAGAAAGAAAGAAAAAAAGAAAATGGAAGAAAAGAAGAAAAGTAGGAAAAACCCTAGCGCACACGTCCTGTGGTCGTTTGATGGCGATCCGTATAAAGAAAAACAGGGTCAAGCATGGTCCGAGTAGAAATAAAATATCGAAAAATTCCTCGAGGTCGTCTCCTCTCTCTCTCTCTCTCTCTCTCTCTCTCTCTCTTTCTCTCTCTCTCTCTCTCTCTCTCTCTCTCTCTCTCTCTCTCTCTCTCTCTCTCTCTCTCTCTCTTTCTACCTTTTTCTCGCAGGACTTTTCAGTTCCCTATGTACAGCTTGGGTAACCCGCATGGCTCGTACGAATGTAAAAGTACGTGTGTACAGGAAACTGCAGAGATCGACTTTTCGATTTATCAAAAATTTACGAAAGAATAAAAAAAAAAAGAAAAAAAATGAAAAAAAATTCTCTCTAGGTAAGATGAAGGGTCAAGAGGGAATAAAACGTCGTTGCTACGGAGCTGAAAAAAAAGGGAATATTTTGTAAATTTAATCGTTTCTCACGCAGTACGATGAATCGTGAAACAGTGATAGGGTGGGTGGGTGGGTGGGGGGGGGGGGGCGTTAAGTTGTTAAAACTTTAACGAAAAATTATGGATTCTCGTAAAGTTCGCGAAGTTTTGAGACAACGCGAGCAATTGCGTCTATATCTTGTGGATTAGTCGAGATACCCGGCTGAGAAAGGGGGGTGGGGGTAGATTAAGAATTTAGCGGAGTTAATCTTACCTCTTTCGGGGCAGAAAAAATTGGCCTGGTTCGTTGCCTGGTCGCACGATTTAATTTTAATACGATCTAAAAGACCCTTTAAATCTTCATTTATACAAACTTGGTTTTATTCTTGATAGTTTTTACGGTTTGTAATAAAAAAAATTATGAAATTTTAATAATAATAATGACAATAATAATATAATGTAATATAAGATAATATAATAATTATAATAATAATTATAATCGTCGAATTTCCATGAGTTTAGATAATAATAATAATAATATTATAATAATTATTATTATTATATAATTTTTTTATATTATATAATTTTTTAATATTATTATATTATTATTATTATTATTATATTAATAATAATTATTATTATTGTCATTATTTTATAATATATTCTAATAATATAATATAATAATAATAATAATAATAAAAATCATCTAATTTCCATGGGTTTAGATAATAATAATGATAATAACAATTATTATTATTATTGTCGTTATTTTATATTATATTACAATAATATAATATAATATTATTATATCATAACAATATAATATAATAATAATCATCATCATCATCATCGAATTTCCATGGGTTTAGGAAATTATTATTATTATTATTATTGTCGTTATTTCACGTCGCAATTATTAATACAAAATGCCCCCCTCCCCCTCTCCTCCTCTACCTGGAAAGAAGAGCAAAATGTATCTTTACGTTCTCGTGGGTCTCGATTGGAGAACCTCCGAGAGAGACAGACAAAGAGGGATAGAGAGGATAGTCCCCTGTCGCATTGCACATTTCCCCAGTTGGTCGATCGTTCGCGTCACACTTTTTCGCGTATCGGCGCATACGAGCCTAGATATAAATTCGCGGCACATCAATGCTCTTTTTTTGTCCTCTAAAAAAAAAAAAAAAAAATTTTTTTTTCTCCTTCGTTGTTTCTCTCGATCGATGTGTGATCGACGTGAAACGTCGATGTACATTTCACGTTCCATACGTCCCCGGATCGAATCTCGCGGGATTGAAACTTTTTTTTCTCTCCCTCTCTCTCTCCCTCTCTCTCTCTGTCTCTCTCTCTCTCTCTCTCTTTCTCCCTCTGTCTCTCTCTCTCTCTTTCTCCCTCTCTCTCTCTCTGTCCCTCTCTGTCTCTCTCTCTCCCTCGCTCGTAGAAAGTGCGCGACGAATCTTTTCGTCTCGCACGTAGGAAAATTTCTCAAACGCATAGAAATTATCTCGTACGCAAGACGACGGAGGTCGTGGACAAATCGCGATATATTCCTTCGCTCAGCTTACGAATGAAATTACGTAATAACCCGCGGTAGTACCGAGGATAGCGTGAAAGTGCTCTATATAGAACAAAGTCTATAGACATAACCGGATGGAGAACATTGAAGAGGGTGGGAAAGGGTGGTGGAGAAGAGAGCTGTGGGATAGGGGGGAGGGGGGAGGGGGAGAGTTAAGGAAGGGGGGAGTCGTCTCTTGTACTTGACATCTCGACGAGCAGGCAATTCGAAATCTCAGATTGCGCAAATGAAATGATTCGTCGCTACTGCTGGCACGCTTATTACCCAACTTAATAACGTTATTATGCAATCGGGTTAAAGAAAAAAAAAATTTGCATCAAATTGCTACCCCGTTAGAAGAAAGAAAAATGGAAAATAAAAATATTATTTCGTTTTCTTCGTACTTTTATTTACGAGTTTTCGATTAAAATTGTTAATCTTGGGAATTGGATAATGTTGGAAATAAAATTGTCAGGGTCGATGATGAAACGATGAGTGATAAATTTATATTGTTTTTAATTTTGAAACTTATTGTTTCTTTTAGGAAAATAATTGTTGTGTTAAGATTGGAAATAATTTGTTTATATAATATCGAATAATAAATTATGTATTTTTGGATCGAAATTGAAATAAATTTTTTCCTGATTGGATTTTTTTAATTGGAAAATAATTATTGTGTAAAGATTGGAAATAATTTGTTTATAAAATATCGAATAATTATATATTTTTGTATTGACATTGAAACAAATTTTTTCCTAGTTGGAATCGTAATTGGATTTTCTAATTGGAAAATAATTTTTGTGTAAAGATTGGAAATAATTTGTTTATAAAATATCGAATAATAAATTATGTATTTTTGTATCGTAATTGAAATAAATTTTTTCCTGATTTGATTTTTTTAATTGGAAAATAATTTTAGTGTAAAGATTGGAAATAATTTGTTTATAAAATATCGAATAATAAATTATGTAGTTTTGTATCGTAATTGAAAGAAATTTTTTCCTGATTGGATTTTTTTAATTGGAAAATAATTCTTGTGTAAAGATTGGAAATAATTTGTTTATAAAATATCGAATAATTATATATTTTTGTATTGACATTGAAACTAATTTTTTCCTAGTTGGAATCGTAATTGAATTTGCTAATTGGAAAATAATTTTTGTGTAAAGATTGAAAATAATTTGTTTACAAAATATTGAATATTTATAGATTTTTGTATCGAAATAGAAATAAATATTTTCCTAAATTGTACAAAAGAAAAAATTGATAAAATAATTGTCTTAAAATTAGCTTATGGTTAATTTTTTCTTCCTCTTTGTTTCAATTTATAATTCGTTTGTTCGATTTTTTATTGAGCAAAAAATCGATGAATTTCGTTCAAACGATTTCTCGATTCGGTGATCGAGCTCTCGTTATTCGTAAAAATATCCTGACGCACGCGTTATCGGACACGCGATAGAGGATGCGGCTAGAGGTGTGTACGAGATTCTCGCTTCTCCTACTACTTCTCCATTCGTTACACCTAACCTTCGTTACGTATATTCGTGCAACAGCCGTGATAAAAATTCCGTGCGTGTACGTAGGTATAAAGGCCGCATTTGGATGGAAGGAAGCTCCGAGTAACGACGAACAAAGCCGGATAGCGAGCGAGCGAGCGAGAAGCCTAGGGTATATGTATATGGGGCGTTCCATTCCAAATCGACCAATCGACGATCCTCGAACTCGCCATTTTCGTGCCAAATTTTTCATACATCTCTCCTAAATCTAAAAAGCATTTGAAATTTTTTACAAATATTTTCCATCAATTTCTGAGACACGACAATATAAAAAGAATTATTTAAAAACTGAATAAATAAATAAATAAATAAATAAGCAAATAATTCAATAATTCAATAATTAAATAAATAAACAAATAAATAAGTGAATAAATGAATAAATAAATAAATAAATAATTAAATAATCAAATAATTAAATAAATAAACAAATAAATAAGTAAATAAATAAATAAATAAATAAGTAAATAAATAAATGAATAAATAAATAAATAAATCCATAAATAAATAAATAAATAAATCCATAAGTAAATACATAAATAAATAATTAAATAATCAAGTAATAAAATAATTCAATAATTAAATAAATCAATAAATAAACAAATAAATAACTAAATAAGTAAATAAATAAATTAATTAATTAATAAATAAATAAATCCACAAATAAATAAATAAATAAAAATTCTATGGCCGAAACCTTTTATTTCGTGTGAAAAAACGTAAATTATCGATTGGAAAATTTCAAGTAAAGAAATTTGAAAATTAGGAAGGTAGTTTGTTTTTTCAAGGTCGTAACGATTATGTAAAAAAATTCTTGAGTCGATCTTAGAGGTCATGGACCTGTCCTCCATTTGGATCGGAACGGCCCATACGTGTATTACATATATATATATATATATATATATATATGCGGATCAGGTATATATGAGTGAGTCAGAATTTTCTCGTCCGATAGAGTGAAAGTGCGAGGGAGCGAGAAAACGAGAGAGCAGTTTGACCGGTCGGAATTCTCTTCTCTATCCCGCCTTCTCGTCTCTCTTTCCTGTACCTTCTATATTTTATATATATAGGTATACGTCGACTCGCACACTTAAAAACGCATTCAAGCTCAACAACGGAGCCCCTGGGTTCTAACTCGGTTTCCCAAGACTTCAGGTGGAATCGGACTGAATATTTTCAGGCGATTCTCGAGAGCAGACTTCATCATCTCGCTCGATTCTACGAATCAACAGTATTCGCGCAACGGTGTACGCTCTAAGTACATATTTTAATTAAAGCTCGTACGACGCCGTGTGATTAACGGTCTCCTCTCACTGAAAAACGAAAAAAAAAAAAAAGAAAAAAAGAAATTTTTATTTTTAAAGCGTTATCGTCGAAATCGAGATAAATCTACGCGACGTCATTTTTTCTTTTGTTTTTTTTATTTTTGAATCAATCGAGGAAAATGTATTTATCGTTTGATTTAAAATATTTTTGTTATATTTTTGTTTATTTATTTTTTGTTGTTAAATGACTTGAAATATTTAAAAAAACGATATTTGTTCGACATTATTGTTAATAAAATAAATGTTACATATATTATTATAATTTTTGAACGATAAATATCGTATCGTAAATATTTATGTTATTTTTTATTTTTTCATTTTTTATTTTTAAGATTTTACGAAGAATGTTTTCTAGACGAATTACATCGATGTTAAGATTTTACCATCTGTTTATCGTTGGATTTTTAATATTTCTGTTATTTGTATTTAATTTTTCTTTTTTTTTAAACACCTAAAAATGCCAAAAAAATAATTAAATAACTTTTTAGCAAAATAAAAACAGAAAGATTGAAACGATATTTTTCTCAACGAATACTTCTCACGTCACGAATTGTATTTGTCGCTCTTGGTCGAAAGTATACGGATAGATTAATCGAAACGATAATACGAGGTTTGATTGATTTTTATTTTTCTCCTTACCGGTAATACGTCGATTTTCGCGAGACCGATAAATTGATGAGTAAAACTCATTCGTGCTCGAGGAATGATTTCTTTTTTTCGCCATCCGATTTTTCCCGCTCTATCGAGATTTTTCGCGAGCCCGACAGAGACAGAGAGGGAGAGAGTGAGGGTAACGTGGGTTGC
Source organism: Netelia melanura (assembly GCA_964007305.1). NCBI lineage: Eukaryota > Metazoa > Arthropoda > Insecta > Hymenoptera > Ichneumonidae > Netelia > Netelia melanura. The sequence continues at coordinate 5,540,417 of OZ023258.1, forward strand.
GAGGGAAAACGACTTAACGAGGTTCCCCTCGATAGATAGATCGTGAGCGAGAAAGATAAAAGGATAGAGGTAAGCGAGAGAAACGTGCGGTGGTTTTCTATCGAGTTCCTCCTCCTCGCGAGCTTTCATCGACACTCGTGAAGGATTTTCTGATTAGGAAAGAGTATATCTCTTGTATTATATATATATACAGGGTGAATTTCATAAGTTGTCACAGACTTCATTCTAAGGTAGATGAGATCATTACAAACAAAAGTTGCAAATATACATTAGGGATATTTTTAATAGTTTACGAGATATAAGCTTTTAAAGTTGGTCCAATCAGAGCGCGCCGAGAAGCGTTGGAGCCGCCCACTCTCGCTCCAGCCGTAGAGATAGCACATTCGTGGTTGCAAAATTCAGAGCAGTCAATTTTATTTATTATATTATTACGCAGTCATTTTTATTTCTCGGGCATTGACTGCTCCGAATTTTGCCGACCGCGCCGAGAAGCGTTAGCCCCGCCCATTTTCCGTCCTAGAAGCTAATGCCCGAGAAATAAAAATGACTGCGTAATAATATAATAACTAAAATTGACTGCTCTGAATTTTGCAACCCCAAATATAACGCCCTACACTCTGCTCTCTCTACAGCTAGGCGGGAGTGGGCGTGGCTTGATTGAACCAACTTTAAAAACTCATATCTCGTAAACTATTAAAAATATCCCCAATGTGTATTTGCAATTTTTGTTTGTAATGATCCCATCTATCTTAGAATAAAGCCAGTTACACCTTATAAAATTCACCCTGTATATCTGTAAGGGTGAGAGCAAAAGAGAGGGAGAGAGAAAATAGACGGAGGGACGGAGCAAAAGAGAGAGAGAGAGAGAGAGAAATGAAAAAAAAAGATATTTACTTTTTCCTTTCTGTTCCCTTCGTACATATAGCTGTGAATATATGTGCGGCAGGGAAGACAAGGGCGGACAGAGAGACAAAAAAGAAAAGAAAGAAACTAAGGAGAGAAGACTAAAAAATAGTAAAAGAAAATCGAAAGCAATTGGGCCATTCTCTCCCTCTCGTTTCATTTCCATCGAATCTCCAGCGAAACTCTTTTGTTTTCCTTCCCTTTTCCACACAGTGAATATTCCTTCTTCGTTTCGTTATCATTTTTAGAGCGTGTATCGAATTTCATTCGAGGTAAAAAAAAGAAATGAAACAAAAAAGCATAACTAAGGAAAATCGTGTGTCGTCCACGCTCTACTTTCGTATCTTTGGGTTTTCTCTTCGAAAAAAAAAAAAAAAAAAAAAAAAATCTGTAACTCGTAAAATAGCTTCGAAAATGACGATGCATCGTGAATTTACGAGAGACGCGTGGTTGGCCCTTAAGTTGGGTCGCGTCCTGACGGTTGGAAAACGTAAAGACCGAGAAGTGAGACAAACAAAAAAAGAAAGTAAAAATTGAAAGCCCTCCCTCCCTCCCTCTCCCTCTCTCTGTCTCTCGGGGTCGTGTCGAAGATTTTGTCGAATGCACGTCCCTCGTTCGTTCCTTGGTTGCATCGTTGCTTCGTTCTTCGTCGCATCTCGTCCGTCTTATTTATAAATGGGCCGAGAGTGAAAAAAGCGCGGCCGTGTCTCGTCTCGCGAGCGAACGTACGTCGAGAAATTGAAATAGGGCAAAGTTTGAATAAAAACAAAAAGATAACAATATTTTTTTTTTCAACATTCTTGACGATAATATAAGAAGGAAAGATAGAGGAAAGATATAAGATAAAGGAGAAAAACAAAATTGCGAATTATAACGTTGGTCGGATCAACCCGAGAATTATAGAGAGATTTTGATGGACATGGGAATTAGAGGTATAAGAAATCTCGACTCGCAGATGCTCGGTGTGCCCCCTGCCCTCTCCCCTTCTCTCTCTCTCTCTCTCTCTCTCTCTCTCTCTCTCTCTCTCTCTCTTTATCCCTCTTTCTCTCTCTCTCTCTCCCGTTTGACAGAATAAACCCGCATTCACGGCTTCCTCGCGAATCTAGGTTGATTTGGATCGAATTCGGCCAACGCGTCTACATATATATATATATATATATATAGTATATCGTAGTATACGCTGCAGCATCAGGAAATGCGGGTTTGACGGCTCTGAGCAGGAAGAGACGAGTGAAGTGCGCCCGACGCTTCATCGGATTTCACATGCAATTTATATATATACACACATATATATATATATACATATATATATATAGCTTTTGCCTCACGATATCGAACGAGCCGATCCGTAATAAATTTAGGATACGCGATACTCTTCAAGCCCTGTCTCATTTATTCTTGATTTTAATTATTTTCATTATCACGCTTCGAATCAATTTTTAGTCTTCTTCTTATCGCGATTGAAAAATGTACTTTACCAAACTTTGTTTAAGCGCGAATAATTCCCCCCCCCCCCGCAATGAACGTAAGATGGGATCCAATTTTTCTATGCCCCATAACCCTTTATTTCATGATTTTCTTATTGTACGGGAAATTTGCGATCGATATAAGCTCTTAGAGTTTGAGAAAGGATTGAAATTCACCAGAATGAAATAATAAATCAATTTCAATGGGTATCGCAAATCCTCGAAAAATCGACTTTTCCCTATGATGTAACTCCGTTCTCGTCCATCCGACAGAAAATTGCACTAATAACTTTACGAAGAATACGACAAGATTTCAAAAACAAGCCCAGGATCATTCGGACAGTTCAATTTTTGTAACCGTAACGTCACTAAGAATTGCAAAAAAAAAAACCTCGTAGCCAAATTTCTTAGTCCTCCAAAAAGTCTCATAATCACACCCTTCGCATTACACGGAAAATTTCTCCTTCCCCCAACCACCCTCCAACGACTCCCCCACAATGGCTCAAAATTTGCCACTCGACGCGCACATAAACACCCCTACGAAGTTTGATATTTTCCTCCGGACCCGTTTAGACGATCCGAGTAATCAATTAAAGAGGAAAGAAGAACGAAGGACGTAAAGTAGGCGAAAACAAAAAAAAAAACAAAACGTATTACAAGGCTTCGTTCAATTACTCTCCACACTCGTGATGTAATTTTTCCTCGAGTTTCAACGATGAAATATGAACTTTACGAGTTTACGTGTATATCGCGTGCCCCCCCCCCCCCCCCCCCCCTCCTCCTCCTCTTGCCTCCCAGTCCTCTAGCTACACGATAATTGAATTACATCTCGTCTTGCGAATAACAGCTGCTTGTAAAATATATATATATATATATATATATATATATCTGCATGTACGAGGACGCGGAGACGAGTTTAAGCGCGTCACATTTAGTGAGCTTTTCCTACGCTCTAATCCAATATGATAATTAAAACGGAGAGAGAGAGAGAGAGAGAGAGTAACTCGAGAGCACACGGTAGATGCGCGCGGTAACAGTAGTACGTGGGAATAAATGAGACGAAGCGACGAGAGTAATGTATATATAAATTCGTCTCGGGGTCGAGTTGCACCCTGGGAGATGGTTCTCCGTGGATCCCCTTCGAAGCTTTCCGCGATTCTCTCATTTTGTTTTATTTTTTATTTTTTCCGTTTCAACGTTTTTTTTTTTCTTTCTTTCTTTTTTCTCCTTGTTCTACTTTCCTCTTTTCCTTTTTTTTTTCAACTTCTCATCAGTTTTATCGATAATCTTTAATTAGAAAAAAAAAAAAAAATCTCGTAAGATCAACGGGGATTTTGGAGGGAAATGAAATAAGAGCGGTTGTTAATGAAAATTAAATAATGGAGAAATAAATAATGATAGTTCTATTTCGATGGATAGATTGATAAATAAATTGGGAATACGGAGTTTTGTTTAGGTTGAAACTTGATTCGTTAAAAAAAAAAAATTGTTTATCAGAATGTTCGAACGATTGTTTCTTTTTTTATTAAATTTTTTCTGTTTATAGAAACGTATAAACGTATTTTTGTTTACTTTTTGTTGTTGTTTACGACTCTTGGGCGTTAAAAAAAAATTGTTTATCAGAATGTTCGAACGATTGTTTCTTTTTTTATTAAATTTTTTCTGTTTATAGAAACGTATAAACGTATTTTTGTTTACTTTTTGTTGTTGTTTACGACTCTTGGGCGTTAAAAAAAAATTGTTTATCAGAATGTTCGAACGATTGTTTCTTTTTTATTAAATTTGTTCTGTTTATAGAAACGTATAAACGTATTTTTGTTTACTTTTTGTTGTTGTTTACGACTCTTGGGCGTTAAAAAAAAAATTGTTTATCAGAATGTTCGAACGATTGCTTCTTTTTTATTCAATTATTTCTGTTTATAGAAACGTGTAAACGTATTTTTGTTTACTTTTTGTTATTGTTTACGACTCTTGGGCGTTAAAAAAATTGTTTATCAGAATGTTCGAACGATTGTTTCTTTTTTTATTTAATTTTTTCTGTTTATAGAAACGTATAAACCTATTTTTGTTTACTTTTTGTTGCTGTTTACGACTATTGGGCGTTAAAAAAAAATTGTTTATCAGAATGTTCGAACGATTGTTTCTTTTTTATTAAATTTTTTCTGTTTATAGAAACGTGTAAACGTATTTTTGTTTACTTTTTGTTGTTGTTTACGACTCTTGGGCGGGTTGAAAACACGATTTCATTTGCTATAAAATGTGTTTCTCCCGTGATTTATTAAGGTTGTCGTAAAAAAGAAAAGTGGCGCGCGAAGAAAATATCGAGGTAAATAAAATAAATAGTCGATTGTAACGAATGACGTGGAAAATTCGAGCGTAACGATCACCAAGGATATAAATAGTTGATGGGCAACCCTTCGTATATATATCGAGTCTGCGCTCACCAGAAGCATTGCTGCGCGTATCATATAGATATATATATATATATATATATATATGTGCGATACATCTGTAGGGACTTACACACGAAAACGGTAGGATGAGCGAGAAATTCCGTCGAGCTCAACTCGTAGCCTAGGCTCACGTAACTTTCGAGCGTCAGGAAGAACCTTATCGATTATTCGACCTCTCCGACACCCAGCAGGAAAACGAGAGCCCGTGGCTTGGAACGCGTCTCTCTACTTGAAACTACGGCGAGAAACATCCACCGTCAATTTGTGCTTTCTTTCTTCTTCTTCTTCTTCTTCTTTCTTGGTTGCCAACGTCCTCTCAGTTGTCTCTTCCCGTCTACTCAGACGCCAATCGAATTGAAACTTCTATCCGGCAGTGGCATTTCGTTTCCCAAACCTCGCGGTGAATTCCTGAGATCTTTTACGGAGCTAGCCGAGCGAAGAATACGCCACGCCAGACGCGACGCGACTGACACGGAGACGTCCCCCACTCCGCGCGCCCGGCTCTCTCCCCACGCCGCGGCCGTCCCCCACTCCCGCGGCCGTCTCCCACTACCGCGGCGCTTCGTTCTCCCCACTCTCTCGCATCGTTCATACATCGACGCACCAGTCGACTATTCCGGGAGCGTTCGAGACATTAGCGTCACGATCGTTCTGCACGAGACTCGGTCATCGAAAATCACTCCTCTCAGCGCTAACCTCTGTCGCAAACACTTTTCTACCGTACTTTGGGTCCAAACGAAATAATCCATCTTTCATATTTTTCAGCCTCGCTCAACATTTTTTTCGTATCGTCGCGCGTACATCGTCGACGTTATCGCTGATGCGAAAGGCTCGACGATGATACACTTTTGTCCACGTGAAAGCCGCATTTTTTTTATACCTCTCGGAAATTGGAAAAATGAATAAATCTTTTTCTCACGAAAAACGTGAATTTTTTCGACTTTCGTTTCCAAAATTGTTTTATTTAAAGAATACAAAATTGATCAACTATCATTTCGATGTATTAATTAACGAAAATAACAATGTTCGAAAACCATCTTACTAAAATTTTATTAATTAAGAAATTAAATCAACGCTAATGTAATTACTCAAATCTTCTATAAAAAGAAATCAAACCAATAATAATGTAATTTCGCAGAGTGCCAGTACATTTTTCCTTCCCGAGGTTCCCGTTACTTTTTCAACAATCCTTCCAGGTGAACAAATATCAATTCTCATTTCACCATTTCTTTTTAAACCCTTACAACCTCGTATATAAATCCTTATAACAATGCCACAAATTCATTCTTTCATTTTAAAAAACAAATTAATTTCCCAAATTCACTAATTAATAAAAAATACCTGTAAATATAATTTCATTTATTAAAATTCCAAACGATTATAATTCCCCTAGAAAAAGTATAATTCGTTTTATCGAACCACATTTTTTTCATTCCCTTATCTTTCCCACTTTTTCAAATCAGATACTCGTTTTTCGAAATGTTTCGCCCCGTTGGTATATTCGCCCGTATATACACGCTTATAGTGGTTCATGGGACGGTTAAACGCGCTTGCTATATAAATATACATATACATATATAAATATACATAAGAGAGGGAGAGAGTGAGAGGAAGGTAGAAGTCGTTATCGATGTATATGGAGAGTGCAGGCTGCTGTTACTCCGTATTACGGAATATATTTCCTCGTTGCGAAGCTCGCGCTTTACCCCCTCCCTCCCTCCCACTCCCTTCATCCTACCTTTATATCATTTTCCCTTCTCAGCGTGTTCGCCCTATCAACCCCGTATTTAGATCCCCGTGAGAGCTTACCGAATAAACATGTAAGATTCAAGAAAAATATCCATCGGTGCACCTGTGCACCTCCTCGGTGGATCATCCCCCTACCTCCCTCAATGTAGCAATTTTATTTCATATTTTTCTTTACCGTATCGTTATAATAAAACTGTGCAAAATTTTATCCCTTTTTGTTACTTTCTTTTTTTGTTATACCGTTCAAAAGATAGGACGAGAGTCGCGAGGTTTATTACGAAATAAAGAAAGAGAAAAAAGGAGGGGCGGGGAGTAAGGTGGGAGGAGAGGGCGCAGGGCGAATAAAATAATAAAATAGCACTGGCATCGGCATCGGGCAACAGTTGCCGATCGAAAAACGCCCCGTGGGCTAGAAATAACTTCGTGCTCCAGCTTCGAATGTTTCTTCGTGAACGTTTGCCCACCTGTGCAAAGTACGGTGACCTCGACTTATACACAGACAGACAGACACACGCACACACATTAAGACTGCGGCTGTATTAAACTTAACCACGAAATGTGTATCTACGAACTTCTCTCCCTCTCCCTTTCCCTGCCCTCTCCCGCCCTCCCCTCCCTCTCCCTCCCTTCCTCTCCCATACCTCTCTCTGTCTCCCACGCACTTCGTATTTGTAGCATACACGCTTTTGAGTTAGTAAGCTACGTATTCAACTTTAACGGTAGTTTCGAGAGTTAAAAAGTTGTGGAAAAAGAAAGAAAAGCTCGTTCGTGAAAGCTTGCGGGGAAAAGAGAGAGAAAAGCGTGAAAATTGTGTGCGACGTTCGGGAGAGGAGTTGGGAAAGATTTAACGTACTTTCTTTTTATGGAGTGGCGAGGGGAAAGCATTGCAATATATACGTAGGTTGCGTTCCTTGAAAAATTTACGGTCAATCGTCGAGTCTCCCCTCGCGCGTAGCGAAACATGAAAAAACCGAAAAATAGAAATAATGGAAAGGGGCGAGGGGGTAGTTTTCGATTTTTCGTACGCGATCTGACGCGCGAGAGTGCGATATATTCGAGGTTGCTCCCATTTGAAAAATTTACGATCGTTCCTGGCCCAACCCTCTTGTGAAATGAAACTAAAATAAATAAATAAAAATAAAATAAAAATATTCCGGCTAGTTTGTGTTTTTGTTCAGCCTTGAAACTACACGTACGCGCGATACGTTTGAATTCTCTACCATAAAAAAATTGACGATCGAGCCATCCCTTTTCCACCCTTTGGTTAAAAAAAAATACATAAACGTTGGGGTAGTTTTCGATCTTCGATCGTGCAACGACGTGGCAATACGCGTTCGCAATTTCTCGCTATTTCCCAACGAACGACCAAACAAATTCCCAAGCCCTCGATCATCCCTTGGAAAAAAATTAAACTAACGAAAACTAAGGGTAGTTTTTCGACTTTCGAACTCGAATTCAAAGGACAAAGGATCTCGTAGTTTTGAACGAACGAACGTAAAGCCTCTCGCCTCCCTCGTCCCTTTTACCACCCTATTTTTTACGAGGCTGCGACATCCCGCCATTTTATCGTTCCTATAGCAAGACCCGATGTCGAAGCGAAAGAAAATAATGAAAAATAATTTAAAAAAAAGGCGTTCGAAATCCTCAATGATGTTAACGTTTGGATTGGCATCGCGTCGAGGTAAAAGCGACCAAGCTGTATAAAAACGTGGAAATGGATGGTGAAATGTTTTGAGCGACGGAGGGGAGTGGAAGGGGTGAGAAGGGAAGTTGAGGAAGATGATGAGCAACAAGGGGTGCAAATATCGGTGGTATAGAGCTAGATAAAAAAAATACAAAAAGAGAGAAACACAGAGTGAGAAAGACAGAGTGAGAAGGGGGTTGGTGGAGGGAATAAAAACATGTGGAAACCTGAAAAGCGGACAGGCGTAGCAATATCACGTGTCCCTTTTGCGTGTGCCCGAATAGTCGAGGTATGAGAAAAAGGGGATGGATTTTCAGGCGAGAGAAAAAGCGCGAAATGAAAAATGTGTTAGTTTCACAGAGACGTGATAGTGGGGGTGGGGGAAGGAGGAGGGGGCTTATACACATGTATACACGCGTGTGGTTTATATCGCGAGAGAGAGAGAGAGAGAGGGAGCGAGAGGAGAGAGATAAAATGTGTGGGTGACGCGACCACACGACGACCACCGGTGTCGTAAATTTTCATGGAAAAGCGCGAAATGCTAGCTAGGAATATGAAAAAAAAAGCTCGATGAACGTTCCCACCCCCAGGTTTGCTTTTCTCTCTCTCACTCTCTCTCATGAGTCTCTCTCTCCTTTTTCCACACTCTCTCTCTCTCATGAGACGAAGAGAGAGAGAGAGAGGGAGAGAGAGAGAGAGTGGGAAAAGGAGAAAGGATCGCTATACGTTTCATACATATTTTTCTATCGGCGAAGAGCAAGCTCAAGAGTGAGAAAACAAAAGAGAGAGTTTGGGGGGTTGAACAGACGGGTGCGAAGGATCAAGAGAAGTACGAGAGAGAGAGAGAGAGAGAGCAATGAGAGAGAAAAGAGAGAGAGAGGAAAGCTGGTGAGACAGGGATGTCGCGCGAATTTTCTTTTCTCCTTTTTTTTTTTATATTCTTTTTCTTTTCGTTTACTTTTTTTCCTACCCCTCAGCGTCGACGCTCCAGCGTGTATATAATCGGACGTTCGCGCTCGAGGGCGCTAAAATAATCTTCGTTTCTTATGCACGATATCGCGCCTGGCTCGAAACTCGCTGTGAGAGCTTTTTGCGGGGGATGAACAACCCGAAAGTGTGTGTGTGTGTGTGTGTGTGTGAGAGAGAGAGAGAGAGAGAGAGTGAGAGTTTTCACAGAGCGTTTCCCATTATGCAACGTTTACATACGCGACTTAGAGGGTGAAGGGAGGGGGAAGTTGTATCAAGAGAAAGAGAGGGGAGGGGGAGGCTGTTTCGAGAAATTTTGTCGTTTCAGAGGACACGGTTTAAATATACAATATATATAAAGTGGAGAAACGTGTATGTTTGCATATGTGTGTGAGTGTGTATTTTTGTGTGTGTTTGCTTATGCATATTTCACGTGCCTCGAGCTTCGCTCGAGCTTGTTAAAGCTTAGGCATAATGCGAGACTTTGGAATAATGGATAATCCCTCGCGAATTTAGGTTTTGAGTTAATTATGCATTTTTGGAAGGTACGAGTCTGGATTTGAGTAGAAAATTTTGATAATTTTATGTTTTATGGTTTGCTCCATTTATTTTTGTTTATTTACATTTATTTTGTTCTCGCTTTTGATCAGGTTTAGTAGAGAGAGAGAGAGAGTGAGAGAGATGGGGAGAGTGAGGATTATGAAAGCTTGCATAAAATTTGAGTTTAACGTTTATCAAGGATTATCCTGCGAATTTGGGTTTTAATGAAACGTTCGTTATTTTTTTTTATTATTTTTTAAGGGAAATAAATATTTTGATAAATACGTGCTCGAAAAGAGAACTATAATAACTTTTTCCTTTATTACAATTTGTAAATAATTAATATCTAAATAATGTCGTTTATTTCGTAAATTTATTAATCGAATTGATTAATCGAAACAATAACAACAACAATAATAATAATAATAATTAAAAAAACAAAATAATTTTTCCCTTATAATAATTAATTAATAATTAATACCTAAATAATATTATTATTTTATGAATTCATTGATTGAAATAATAGTAACGATAATAATAATAATAATCATTTAAAAAAAACTAATTTTTTTACTTATAATAATTGATAAATAATTAATACCTAAATAATGTTATTTTATGAATTCATTAATTAAAATAATAATAACGATAATAATAATAATAATAATAATAATTAAAAAAACACTTTTTTTCACTTATAATAATTAATAAATAATTAATAAATAATTAATATCTAAATAATGTTATTTATTTTATAAATTCATTAATTTCAATAATAATAATAATGAGAAAACGACGATCATTAATCTTTCCGGTCGAGGAACGAATCAATCTCAATAATTTTATCGAGATATTGGAAGTACATCGCGACGGTTGACCGCTGGTCGAAAAAACGAAGAAAAAACTCGTAATCGACGAACACTCTTATCTAGAATCGTGAAACAGGCCGGCCTTTATCAACGCCGCGTTTCCTCGCTCGCGCTATCGTACACTCATAGCACCGAGCCAAGTAAATTAACGTCGCAAATCAAATTTCTTTTTCACGCTTGTCTTTCATTTTCCAATCGCTCCCTCTCGTTTTCCCAATATTTCTACGAAGTCAAGGTACGTCATGGAAAGTTCACGGCGATTGCGCGTCAATGAAAACAACAATTCCACTAAATAATTTTCATTTCAGAGATACGCGCATGCGCATACGGCCACGCGGGAATAAAAACGTGGCTTTCATGAAAATCCGAGAAATTTTTTCATCAATCGCGTTAACGTTTCGCGGAAGAATAAAAAAAAGTATTCGATAAATCGTATCTTTCGATAAATTCGTCTTGAAGAAAAAGAAGAAAAAAAAATTGTAAAATAGAATGGGAAAAAAAAAACAGAATTTTACATCCGCGTTGCAGTTCAATTTTTATCGAGAGATAAAAAAAAAGTGCGCGTGCACATACACAGAGAAGCGTTATTTATTCCGCGCGTAAGCGTCATGTTGTGCGGTGACTTGGTTTTCTTTCCAATTTTTTTTTTTTTTCTCTTCTCGTATAAGCCCGAGATTAAAAATGAAACGAACACGTGGTTGGTAGAACGTTCTCGCCCGCGTACGCGACAACGCCGATCTCCTTCCGCCTCCTTGGGGACAGACATTAGTCTCTCGATAATCGATAGCTCGCGAATGTGGAACAGACAACGTATACAACGTATAAGTTATATATAAACGATAAAAAACAAATATATATAGATATATGGATATACAGATATATAGATATCTAGATATTTAGTTATGTACATATTTAGATATTTAGATATATCGATGTATCGATATAGAGATATATCTATATATGGATATACGGATATATCGATATATCCATATAAGATATATACATATATCAATATTTAGTTATATCGATATATAGATATATCGATATAATAGATATATCGATATATAGATATATCGATATATAGATGTATAGATATATAGATTTTTAGATATATAGATATATAGATATATAGATCTTTAGATATATAGATATAGAGATATATATATATGTAGATATATAAATATATAAATATCTAGCTATATAGATATATAGATATATGGATATATAGGTATATGGATATATAGATATATAGATATATGGATATGTAGATATATAAATATATAAATATCTAGCTATATAGATACATATGTATGTTAGATATATGGATACATAGCTATATAAATATATAGATATATGAATATATGGATATATAGCTATATAAATATATAGATATATGGATATATGGATATATGGATATATAGATATATAGATAGGTAGAGATAGATGGATAGATTGATAGATAGGTACACAAAAGAAAAGAAATATATATATATATATATATATATATATAGCTTTGCTTTTTTTTTTTTTTTCAAAATTCTGAGACACAGAACGGGTGAGTAATGTTGGTCTGTATTGTCGTCCGGAGGGGAAAAACCTGTTTGCATCGCTCGAGGCTATCGAAGGTCGATATTAATCGGCGTTTAGTCATTGGGAATTCGCTCGACGTGCGCGAGTCGAAAGTAAATTCGTTCTTTTCTTTTTTTATTTTTATATTTCGAAACGTCAATACGCGTATGAATTTAATAATAATATAACGACAGTTCGAAATTGTTCATGAATTGAATAAAGTAAATATGTTTCAATTTTTTTTACGAACAAATACAGATTTTTTTTTTTTTTAAATTTGTTTATTTGCGAAAAAATTGTATTTCGATTCATTCGTAAGGCGAAATTTAAATTGGATTTTAATTTGAAGTTGCACGAGATGATAAAATTTGTCTCGTTGTTTTTTTTTTTTTTTTTTTTTTCCAAAATGAAATCCATTCTTTTTTTTTCGAAATTTTGTGATTCGCGTACCGGAAGTTGAAATTAACGAATGTGGGACATTCGCGATTGAGCGAGTCGTTTATTTTTATTTGTCGGCGACGATAATCGCGCATGGCGAGTACATCGAGGAAACAAAGCAATTAAAAAAAAAAAAAAAAAAACACCTTGCCTACGATACAACTACATACGTGAATATTTATCGCGCGTATTTGAATAATTTCGCACGGAGCGATAAGAATAATTACGATTTGCGCTACGATCTCGTGAACGCAGAAGCGACCAACGAGCTTCTCGAATTCGATATAAAAAAAAAAAACAAAAAAAAATACAAAAATTTGTATTTAATTAAAAACAAAAAAAACTATAATTAAAAATTGCGCAATTAACATCAGTTTATTCAACGAACGAATTCGTCTAAAAAAAAAAAAAAAAAACTATAATAATAAACAAAAATCTAAAAATAACGAACAAAGTAAAAATTATTTACCAAGAATAATTTCAACGCGTTGATAAGAAGAAAAATTATACGATTTTTATCGCCCTGTTGAATTTGCCTCGGTGTTTAAATGATAAGCAAAGAGGCAAAGAGAAAAAGGAGCAAGATAAAAGAAAGATAGCTGCGTGCGATATTTTTTCGTTTCTTTTTTTTTTTTAGGTAAAATTCGACACTTTTCCTTCGTCTCTCTCTCACGTACGAATTAAGAAATAAAGTAAACGAACGCAAATTTCACCGTTGCAAAACGAGCTTCTTCTCATTTAGTTCTCTTTTTTTATTTTTTATTCATTGTCCTCTTTACTCCCCTTCTCTCATTCCCTTCTTTCTTCACTCTCGTTTACCTCGAGTTTCTCATTTTCCCAGTTCGGTGGACGATTCGTATAAAAATTTCTTGAATTTTGCACCCCCATGGAATATCTTTCTTTTCATCCCCCTTGTACCTCCCTCCCCCCTTCCTCCTTATACTCTCCCCTCCACTCCCTTCTTATACCCCCCTCCCCTCCCTCCTTATACTCTCCCCTCCCCTCCCTCCTTATACCCCTCCCCTCCCTCCTTACACCCCCTCCCCTCCTTCCTTATGCTCCCTCCCCTCCCTCCTTACACCCCCTCCCCTCCTTCCTTATGCTCCCTCCCCTCCCTCCTTACACCCCCTCCCCTCCTTCCTTATGCTCCCTCCCCTCCCTCCTTATACCCCCTCCCCTCCCTCCTTAAACAACCCTACCTGTCCCAACGCCACAGAAATATTTCTTCCTCCTTTTCTCTTTTCTTTCGTCGCCTATTCTTTATCTCCTTTCACCCTCAGTCTCCACGTTTCAGCGAGAAATAACAGGAACAAAAAAAATGTCAACGAACGAAAGGAAATGGACGAATAAAACTTAAAAAAAAACCGACAAAAATGAAAAAAGAAAACGACGAGCAAACCGGAACGTTTCGTAATGAGATGGTAATTATATTTGCGAGTGAACTAAAAAAATACGCGTTGCCGCGTTAATTGAATGTCGAGCTGGTCGCTCGGATGAAACAAGAATTTAAAAAAAAAACGAGAAGGCAAAAAGAAAAAAAAAACAAGATACATAGACAGTGGTACGATATTAAATTCAGAGAGGGCAAATTTACACCCCCGAGAGAGGATGAGAAAGAACAGTGTCACTGGTGAGAGAGGGGGAGAGGGAGGAGGGGGGGGGGGTTGCGTTCGGGTGGTTGAACGAGCCGCGACACACACAATTTTCTCGCGTCGATAATCCCTCACACTCTCTCCCCAACCCTCTTTTCAACCCCATCCCTCCAGACATCGCCTTGTCAACCGAATATATGTCAAGTTTACACGTGTTTCGTTATTTAATTCAGTTCCCTCGTTTTATTTATTTCCTTTTTGTTCTTTTGTTCTCTGTTTTTTTTTTATGGGAGTGAATTTTTTGTCGCTACTTTCTCTCTCTCTCTCTCTCTCTCTGTTCGGAGCTTGTTCAAACCGTCTCCACTCACTCTGAGAAGATCGCGGTACTGGAGGCTGAGAACGCAACGCTTAAGCAGGAAATTGCCCGATTTCAAGTCGACTCACGCCCGTCGCGTGAAAATCGGAGTGAAAATCGTAGTGAAAATCTTAGTGAGATAATTGTGTCGGGTGTTCCAGCTGCGTTGACTGAATCCCCGCGTATCTTGGTGGGAAAAGTTTTAGCAGGGCTTGGGCGCAAAGAGCTCCAGTGTCATGTGCTGTCGTCTCGTTTAGTGACACGTAAATCGCATACTGACGGCCAAGGCTCAATCTCGCGTTCGCCGGGGGGAAGTAACTCCTTGCGTCATTCTCATTCTGTCTCTATTATAGCGACCCTCACATCGGCTGCTGTTCGTGACACAATTATTGCTGCAAAACGATCAAAGCGAGACCTTAAGGTCAGAAATGTTTTTAATACTAATCTCGAGGGCAATATATACGTCAATGAACTCCTACCGGCAGAGAGTTACAAGCTGCTACGTCAAGCGAAAGCTCAGGCGGCCGTGCGGTCATACAAGTATGTCTGGGTGAAAAACTCAACGGTATTTGCGAGGAAGGAAAATGGACAGCCTTTAATCACTGTGCATTCAGCCGACGATCTGGCTTTGATGGTCTGATTGGCTAAATCATTGGTGACATAATATCAGGCGCCATTATGCATATGATTAACATTTAAGTTCGTAGCCTACTGAAACTATAAGTTTAACCTAAAATTTGCGCTATCTGTTGTTCTCTTATACTCCTAATACCTGTATTTATAATCCTAGTATCTTACTGATTGACGATTCTTCTTTCTTTACTCTTTCTTCATCTTCCTGTCTGAGGAGGGAGCATAATTCTTTGTTCAATTGCTTTGATCTTTACTTTTCTTGTATTTAAATAATAGTTTAGTACTACCGTATACATATTAAATATATATATTCTGTAATGTTATACACAACTAATTCAGTTACTGTGAATTAGTTATGGTTTCTTTAATTTGCCCCATAGCGTGCTAGGGCATAAATAAAGTCTCATCATCATCATCATCATCTGTCTCCCTATCAGCGTGGGGTATTTTCATCCCCTCGTGCGCCGATAGTTTTGAACATTACGCTCTCTTTCATTCGTTACTGGCGAATTAACGAGGAGTCGATTTGTTTTTGACACGCGTGTTTAAAAATATTCGTCACGTACCGGGGCAATTGCTCCCCACCCACCCACCCACCCACTGGCTCGACGACGCGCTTGAACGATTGCGCCAGAGAGTTTCTCGTTTTAATCGTGAAATATCAATTCGTCATACGCGAAACAAACGCGAATCGCGACTCGTGCCCAAAAATGTCTGTCGTTTCGTGAGACTAGGAAAACAAAACAAAACAAAAAATGGACGATAAAAAGAAAAATTGGGTCGAATCGTGATAAAAGAAAACAAAAGAACGTACTCGTTATTTTTCGAAAATTGACAAACGTCGATTTGTTTCTTAACGAAATACAAAACGAAAAATGACGTGTGTCTCGTTTTAATTTTCATCCATATGGATGGAAAAATTAAAAAGTAATTTTCACGTCCTGACTCCTGACGTTCTTTGAAATCGTCGAAGGGACGTGAAAATTTATGTTCGTGCATACGTGTCGTAAAACGTTGAACGGAGGAAGGAAGGAAAGGGGGTTGTTTAGGAGGGAGAGGAAATTGTTCATTGATTAACGAATGGAATTTATCGTTAAAGCACTGAGTAACGTCGTTTTAACGTACGTCGTATTAGGACGTTAGCCCGGAATAGCCCAAATCCAACGATCCTCGTCCTCGTAAATTCCTCGGTGAGGAGAAGTGCTGTATCGTACCTGATGGGCTTATATATGTAACCGTTTCTATATGTTTCACCCCCTTCCCCCTCTCTCTCTCTCTCTCTCTCTCAGTTTGCCAGTCTCCCTCTCTCTCTCTCAGTTTGCCAGGTACCTCCTCTCTCTCTCAGTTTGCCAGTCTCCCCCTCCCCCTCTCCCATTTACACCCACACACACACACACACACAGACACACACATGCAAACACGCACGTGGTGTGTGTCAAGAGAGGATGGTTTCTCGGTTGGCGAGCTGTGTGTACTTCAGTCGAAATGTTGTTAACGAGGGGTGGGTCGGAAGGGGGAGGGGGGTTGAGCTTGTGTGTGCGTGTGAAAGGAGGGGGTGGGGGAGAATAGTGCGTGTGCGTAATTGAAGGACGTAGTCGACGACACTGTAATACCACATAATACATGCTTAAACAAGTACACGTATATCGTGTGTAACGTCGCTCTGAGTGTGCGCGTAACACGTATATGAGGAGATGCATGTATGTGACAGATTACACGCGTTTCATCCTCCAGTGAAACCCGAGAGCTTTGAGCCTCATATTCATATGTGTACGACTCTCTCTCTCTCTCTCATTCTGTCTCTCTCCTTGGTCTCGTGTACGGACTCCACGGTACGCTTCGTCTCAATGAGCATTTACGCTTATCGTATTGCCGTTGGGCCACAAAGTAAGGTCACTCTGTTGTGTCAACACTCGTTATCGTCGTTAACTTTGTGAATAGGAACTCCATGTGCGAGCATGCGAGAGCTCCTCTGCGAGTAAATAATTTACTTATGTATATACATTTATTTCTCTCTTTCTCTCTCCCTCTCTCTCTCTGTCTCCCTCTCTCTCTCTCTCTCTCTCTCTCTCTCTCTCTCTCTCTCTCTCTCTCTCTTTATATATATATATATAATAAACGAATAAACTATATATATATAAACTATAACGACGAATAAACGACGAATAAACTATATATATATATATATATATAGTTTATTCATCGCTTTTTCAATAACTTGCAATTTCGGTTATTTTTGTTAATTTACCTATTCAAATTCAAATTGTATGGAAAAATTGATAATTTAATCATCATCACGTTTTCCTGGGTAATTATATCAATAAACAAAGGGGATTATATATATATATATATATATATATATATATGTTTATATATTGTTTAGTCGTCGCTTTTTGAATAACTTGCAATTTTTGTTATTTTTGTTAATTTGTTCAAATTCCAATTGTATGAAAAAATTGATAATTTAGTCATCGTCACTTTTTCCTGGGTAATTATAGGTATCAATAAAAAAGGGGATTATATATATTAATATATATATATATATATATATATATATATATATATATGTTTATATATAGTTTATTCGTTGCTTATTCAATAACTTGCAATTGTTGTTATTTTTCTTAATTTATTCAAATTCAAATTTTATGAAAAAATTGATAATTTAGTCATCGTCACGTTTTCCTGGGTAATTATATCAATTAAGAGAAGTAATTATTGAACGCAACAAAGAATGACAGATTGTTATTAATAATTTTATTATTATTATTAATATTTTAAATATTTCAAAATTATATGAATTAAAATTGTTTTATTTTAGAAAAATTGTTAATACTTCATAGAAAATCCTAGATCTAACTGAAATTAGAATAATACTTGCAAACTCGATGAATGAAAGAATCGTTGATTTCTATTTTTATGCTATTTATACAACGTTTGCACATTGATCTAAAATTTTCATAAAATTGTTCGTTTTTCTTTCCAATATAAAAATATAATAACAACAACAACAACAATAATAATAATAATAGTAATAATAATACTAACAATAATAATAATAATAATACTTATTAACAAATCGCATCAAACGTTCCTAAAAAAAACGAGCCAAAGTCGAACTTATACTCGTGACAAATCTCGATCGACTCTTATAGGCCTAGACCAAACCGATAAATTCCTCGATATTGACTCATCTATTTTTATTGTTTTTATACGCCGGAAGAAGGACGCTTATCTCGACAACCAAGCTTTGGTTTATTGGCCATTTTGTTCCCGCTCGATCTCATTGTCGCTTCTTCTGATTTCTTTTTTTTTCATTCTTTCTTTTTTACACTCCTCGTTCTCACCGTCGTCGACGTCGTCGTCGTCGACGTCGTCGTCGTCGTCGTCGTCTCAGTAAGTTTTTCCTTCTCGCGAAAGAGGGAAAGAGTAACTCAACAGTGTGCGCTCGTGTTAACGTTGGGAAAAGCGTTGTGTGCCTCTCTGCCGTGTGTGTCGGTTTTAGGCACACCCGTGTTACTCGTCTCTGCGTGCAGCACACCCCATTTCTGCTGCTGCTACTGGTGCCACTGCTCGGTCGCATCCACCGAGCGCGCGAGAGAACCCTCATCGATTTTCGGCCCAACCCTAGATGCTCCGCTGCGGCTGGTGCTCTGGTGGATGTGGAGAGAGAGAGAGAGAGAGAGAGAGAGAGAGAGAGAGAGAGAGTTAGTGAAGGAGAGAGAGAGAGGGCGAGAGAGAGAAAGAGAGAAAGAGAGGGAGAGAGAGAGAAAGAGAGAGAGAGAGGGAGAGAGAAAGGAAAACGGGCGGGGCGGGGGGGGGGGTGGAGGAAAAAAGCAGAACGGGGAGAAAGCATCCCCCTGCTAAAACTACCGTATACACTTTTTCTCGTCGCTGCGAGATTTTTCTCTTTATCCCTCGAGCCCTGCTCCCTTCGTCCCGTCACTCTCGTCCAATGCCTCTCTCTCGCTCTCTCACACGCACACTTTTTCTCTCGTCTCTCCTGTATCCACGCCAGCCGGAGGAAATCCTCCGGCGTGTTTCCGTGAAAATTTGTGGGATTTATTCGTTGCGCGAATAGTCAGAGGAATTTTCGGATTAGTCTGGTGGGGTGGAGGAAAAGGAGAGCAGGGAGGGGGGAGTCGTGTTAGGAGACTAATATTATTATCATCATTATTGATGGCAAGATTTGTTTTTCTTTTCTTGTTTTTCTCTTTTTCTTTTTTATCGTATCGATCAAGATACGCGGGAGCGATAAGCTCGGTTCGCGCTCGAGCTTTTATATCGCGAGATAAACAAAGAAGCGTCATTGTCAGTGTTGTCATTTTTTTTTATTGTTTTATTCACTTTCGGAATGAAAATTCGAGAAATTCAAATTTTTTTAGTTCAAAAAACACGCGAGCTTTGAATTTAAATTAACGCACGATCGAATTTGGAATTTGAAGAGACGTACGAATTAATGGGAAATTAAATTAATAAAATATGGGAACAATAAATTCAAAGAAGAAACGACGCGACGACAATGACGTGATAATTCTCAAGGAATTCATTCGACTGTGAAATATGTATATATGTGTCTGTGTGTCTGTCTATGTGTCTGTTCTTTTGTACGAAATTTCATAGAGGATGAAAAAAAAAGTATATGACCTTGCCGAGGTTTTTATCGTCGCAAGTTTGGCAGCGAGAGGAGAATACGTTTATTCGAGCACGTGAGCATAACGAGTTTTTGGAATCAGACGAAAACCATTGTCTTTGCGCTTGACGCCACCTAATGTCCACATAGACGTGGCATATATGTGTATATGCATTATCCATATAAATGTGCTTATAGAGATGGACGAGAGGACATTATTATTTCGTCGGTTCCGTCCCTGAGCCAAGCGGCGTTCAAAGAGCAAGATATATACAGGGTGAATTTTATAAGTTGCCACAGGCTTGGTTCTAAGTGATAGATGGGATCATTACAAACAAAAGTTGCAAATATATATTAGAGATATTTTTAATAGTTTACGAGATATGAATGTTTAAAGTTGGTCCAATCAGAGCGCGCCGAGAAGCGTTGACGCCGCCCACTCCCGCCCTAGTCGTAGAGATAGCACAGTGTAGGGCGTTACATTTGGAGTTGCAAAATTCAAAGCAGTCAATTTTATTTTTATATTATTACGCAGTTATTTTTATTTCTCCGGCATTGACTGCTCTGAATTTTGCCGATCGCGCCGAGAAGCGTTAGACCCGCCCATTCTCCGTCCTAGCAGCCAATGCCCGAGAAATAAAAATTACTGTGTAATAATATAAAAAATAAAATTGACCGCTCTGAATTTTGCAATCCCAAATGTAACGCCCTACACTGTGCTATCTCTACAGCTAGGGCGGAAGTGGGCGGTTCTAACGTTACGCCGCGCGCTGTGATTGGATCAACTTTAAAACGTTATATCTCGTAAACTATTAAAAATATCCCTAATGTATATTTGCAACTTTTGTTTGTAACGATCTCATCTACCTTAGAATAAAGTCTGTGACACCTTATGAAATTCACCCTGTAGATCGAAAGAGAGATAGTGAGACAGACAGACAGACAGAGGAAGAAAGAGAGAGAGAGAGAGAGAGAGAGAGAGTGAGTGAGATATGAAGAGAAAATTGAGAAACGAGAAACGTTCAAGGAAAACCTGAGAAGGAGAGAGCGCAGTTCTCGACGTACCGGATAAACTCCCGAAGATTAATTCGCATTCGTCGCGCGCGAAACTTTGGCTATAAAAGCAAACAAGAGATAGACTGACAATGATAGTAACGGAGAGAGATAGAAATATAGCTGGTAAAAGAGAAAGAGGGAGAAAGAGCGAAAGGGGTGGGGGGTGGAAGAAAGAGATAAAGATAGAAATAGGGAGAAAGAGTCGTCGTCCGAGCTTTCAATTATTATTCCGGGCGCGGCTGGGCTCTCGTTTCTAGCGGAGAATTGGATGGAGACGAGAGTGCGGATAGAATTAAAAAAAAAAGAGGCGAAAAAACGAACGATAAAGATAGATAGAAGAAAACACAAAAAGACAGAGAGAGAGAGAGAGAGAAATCCATTTTTTCATTCCTCTTCCTTCGTTTCTCTGCTACGGACAATGTACGGGCTACGACTTGTTCTTTTATTTTCCTCGATTTACTTTGTCCAATGCACAGCCAGTTTTCCTGTCGGACGTCGCCAACCCCCTCCCCCCTCCTCCCTCTCTCTCTCTCTCTCGGTTACCCCCGAAACACGTCGTTGAAAATAATGTCCACGCGCCACGTGGAATTCAATGAAAAGCCAAAGAAAAGTCAAAGAAGAACAAAAAAAAGTAAAAAATTGAAATATTATTTACATTTTTTGTTTTCACCAAAATCTCACTAGTGGTCTCACCTGTACATGTCAAATTCGCAGTTCGCAACGTTTATAACGTTCGCAGTTTGAACGGAAAAAGATAAAACGTTTCCTTTTTTTTTTTTTCTTCCATTTGCAATTTATTTTGCGTTGTTTTCGCTGCTTTTATTTCTCCTCGGTCTGTGATAACGCGGTGTGATTGCGGACGGGGTGTATGGGTATGTGTCTAGGGAAAAATCTGATAATTATGTATATAGGCGCATGACCAATGGGAGCCGCGTAGATAAAATATTATTTGTGTGTTTACGTGCTTCGTATCGTTCTATCGCGTTTCTCGTCGTCTAGCTAGTAGAACGAAGCTTCACGTGCCATCGCTTTATGCACAGCCCGTTGTTCAAGACATTATTATCGGCCCGTCTACCATTGCTCTCTCTCTCTCTCTCTCTTTCTCTCTTATTTTTAGTTTTATTTTATTGTTATTATTATTATTATATAATATTATTAATGTTATATTATTATTATTATTATATAATAATAATAATATTATATTATTATTAATAATAATAATATATAATATATAATAATAATATATAATAATAAAATTATATTATTATTATATAATGATATAATAATATTAGAATGTTATATTATTATATTATAATATCATAATATAGTAATAATAATAATAGTATTATAATATTATTATTTATTATTTTTTATCTTTATTTTTGCATTTTATAAATTTGTTCTTATGAACTTTTGTGGGAATGAAACGAAATTATTATCGTATCTTGGAAAATCTCTCTATTTACATTCGCTTCCTGGGACACGACTGCATGATACGGTAAAATCAGCTTTACTGACGTAAACTTGTTTTTTTATTTTTCATTTTTTAATTTATTTTTGTCCACCTGTTTTAATTTTCTCTTTCTCTCTCTCTCTCTCACTCTATTTTTATCAAAAGTACCGGTTTCAAGAAGGCGAGGTGATATCGACTAAATGTGAACGTCGAATCAAGGTCATTCGACCGTCGCTGTTTTAATTATGACCTTTTTTTTTCTCCAAGTTTTTTCAAGTTTCGTTTCTTTTTTCTTTCCTTTTTTCCTTTCCGATATTTAGATAACGACGCGACGTTCGACGAATCCACTCGAAGAAAAGTTGCCCTCGTTAAATTCTCTTACCTACATAATATTAGTTCGCTCGGTCTTTACGGTCGAGAAATTATTGTAGAGTCCCGAGAGTAGGAAAAAAAAAAAATATTGTCGTTAGGTAGCTCGAGCCGATTGTTCGAGCTGGTTACACGTTCGACGTATCGGCTAAATCTATATAGTTCTCTGTTTTTATACGTGATAAGAAGAGGAAAAAGAAAAAGAAGAAAAAGATAATAATTAAGTCGAATGAGTTATACTTTCACCGGAAATACGTGAAAGGTGGGTCGACTATGTCCTCGGCTATGCGCTCGCAATCTCGATCGAACACACGCATAGAGATCTGTCGTCGTGAATTAAGCCGAGTTCGTCGTATAAACGCCGAAGTTACGGATACCCTCTACACCAGGCGTAAATTTTTATAGGCCGATGATAGGATACACTTAACGTCGTCGTATCTCTCATTCTCGCCACTTCTCTCCGTTATCTATAATTTCATTTTACACGCAGTCGCGCACGCAATGGCCCGTTTTCATCAAAGTAGTGCAATATAATGATAATAATAATATTAAGAGAAAGACAAATAAATTTTTTTTTTTAATATATAAATAATTGTAATATTAATAATAATAACAAATAATAATAATAATAGTAAAATGAAAATAATATTAATAAAAATAAAAATAAGAGTTATAATAATATTAATAAATGGTAAATTAATAGTAAAGTAGTAGTAGGGACGGGATGTGGTGTAGTGGATTAGGTGCCGGACTGTCACGCCAAGGGTCCAGTGTTCAAATCCCCTAACGGCAAAAAAAAAAAAAAAAAAGATAATAATAATATTATGAACAAATAATCATATCATAGTAAATTAGTAATATTAATAAATAGTAAAGTAATAGTAAAAATTAGAAAATAGTAAATTAATTGTAATGGTAATAATAACAATTAACAAATAATGAATGAATAGTAATAGTAAAGATTAAAAAATAGTAAATATTAATAAACAGTAAATAAATAGTAAATAGTAAAAATAGAAGTAATAATGATATTCATAATAGTAACAATTACGATGAGAAAGAACGATAATAAATGGTAAATATTAATAAATAGTAAAAATAGAAATAATAATGATATTAATAATAATAAGAATTGCGATGAGAAGGAACGATAATAAAGGAAAAATAGTAAATAAATAGTAAATATTAATAAATAGTAAAAATACAAATAATAATGATATTAATAATAAGAAGAATTGCGATGAGAAGGAACGATAATAAACGAGAAATAGTAAATAAACAGTAAATAATAATAAATAGTAAAAATAGAAATAATAATGATATTAATAATAATAAGAATTACGATGAGAAGGAACGATAATAAACGAAAAATAGATATCTGTAATATGTATCGATGATTGTACTTTAATATCAACGGGGAAGTGGGTATAATTATTACGAAAGGTATCCATTAGCTTATCGCATGCCATTTGTTTTATCGAGGTCGAACGATTTTATAGAAACACGATGTCTTACATTTACCTTCGAGCTCCAACACGACGAATTAAATAGAGGAAAAATGTGAATATTAAAAATTGTCAGACGAAAAGTAAATTTCCCGAATAATGAATAAATTTCAATAATTCTTAAAAAATATCTAGGAACTAGAATACAATTTAAAAAAAAACAGTCTCAAAAAAAATCGAATGATTAATTTCCGTTTAAGTAAAACGCGTAACGGTCCTTTTGTTGTTCAAGCAAGGGCAAAAAAAAAATGGAAAATTTCAATGACGCACTTTAGCCACGATGGAAAATACGAGAATTTCGTTATCGCACACGTACAAGCTGAATAAATAAACGTAGTTTTCCGCGGGTGTTTGTACAACGCGTTACGTAAAACCTGAAAATTGTTTCGTTGAATTGAGCTCCCGTTGTTAAATAACGTTTAATTACCCGCGGACTAATGAGGCCCGAAATACACGAAGCGTGGGTGTGTATGTGTGCGCATGCGCCCGCGAGGAATTAAACAATCGTCCTTGGCATACGGATGACCGCGAGAGATTGGTCTAGCAATTTTTATAATTGCCACTGGTTGCGCAAGTCAATTAACCGTGTGGGTATGTGAGAAATGCGGGAAAAAAAAACAATCGCGAATTCTCCGCCGCGCTAGACGAGGATCGAGCTAAGCGTGGGATCCGCGAATACGTGCTGGGATTAAAACGTTCGGCGATTAAATTTCGGCGGCGAGAAATCACGATTTAACGAATTGATAAGAATCCTTGATTTGTTTGTTTCGTCGATGCGTCATTAAGGACACTATTGCGGAAAGAATTATTGAAATAGTTTTGTTTTGTTTGAAAAATTTCGTTCGTTGCTGGATTGAAAAAATGTTTTTTGATAAATATTATTTGGGAGTAAATTTGTAGTTTTTGGAAATTTATAAATAATTTATTTATCGAGGAAAATTAGTGAAAACTATTTTTAGTTTTCGTGGCTTTGAGTTTAAAAAATTGACAGTTTTTCTAGGGAATAAATGTATTTTCAAAAAATTGATTGGCTAAAAAACTAAAACATTTTTTTTTCCATTTTTGCACAAAAAAGAAAATTGAATTCTAAAGATAAATAATATTCGATAAACATACAGTGAGTAAATTTGTAATTTTCTGCAATTTGAAAAACAATTTATTTATCGAGGAAAACTAGTGAAAACCATTTTTAGTTTTCGTGGCTTTGAGTTTAAAAAATTGGTAGTTTTTCTAGGGAATAAATGTATTTTCAAAAAATAACTGGCTAAAAAACAAAAACATTTTTTTTTTTTCAATTTTTGCACATAAAAGAAAATTTAATTGTAACTATAGGTAAATAATTAAAAGTTAGTTTTCTTTTTTACTCTACTAATTTTTATAAAATTACAACTAAAATATTATCCCACTGGTCGTTGATTCTTCGTTACTTAACTTCAAATTTTTCGATATTCAATCCATTCTTTTTTCAAAAAGCGATTTCTCTTCCTATCAATGCACACAATTTTTACCACACGAGTCAAAGAGAATATTTCCACGATTTTTTCCAAATTGTCAAACATAAATTCGATTTGTCGGAACGAATGAAAATAAAAAAAAAGAAACTCTAGGAACAAACGAAAAAAAAAAATTCCAACCGTTCGATCGATACGTCGCGAACTTTACAATATTTATTTTTGACGTTTGAAAAATTTACGTTATATTTGCCGGTATAAAATTTTCCGGAAAATAGTTCTCTACGCGGATGCTAATGCGTCTCGTGCAAAGTTTCGTAATTACTTTAACGCCTGGTGGCTAATGAGGGATAAGCGAAGAAACCGAATACGGGAGGGAAAAGGTTTTATTTTTTTATTATTATTATTATTATTTTTCACGGTCGACAGCGCGAGAACATCGCAGTCGGCCAATTTGCATAATTTTCGCACGTATAACATAGCGAGGAAAATGGCGCTGATCGACCATGCGATAAATATCCGAATCGCAAAATCCATCGAGCCGAGCTTTTTTTTTTTTAAATAAAAAATATAATTTTTCAAAAAACACAATAAATTTAAAAAAAACCGCGATTAATCAAATGATTTCGCCAACAATATCTCACAATTCAGCTTCGTTCAAACCAAAAATATCAATTTCCACAAATACGGGAATTAATAAAAGCCCTTAATTAAACAAATTCTCCAACATTGTTTTCAAAATTAACAAAAGAATTTTCAAAAATTAACAAAAATCTGTTTTCATGAAACAAGCGATCGTAATTTACCAGCAGCGTGCTCGTTAATTAATTTCTACCTTTGGATTTATTGTGAAGTACATTGATCTAATTAAATTAATTAAAAACATAATTAAAATGGAATGAAAAAATGAAAAAAAAAAAAAAAAAAAATTTTTTTTAAATGAATATTTCCCTCGACTGGGCTAGCCAGGAATATTACCTTCGTTTGTATGGTCGCCTCCTCGTGCTATTTATCGATCATAACCGTGGCACGTATTTACGTACGTGGACGTGGAGATTGAACTCTTTTTTTTTCTTTCTCTTCCTTCTAATGGTACGTACGGTGCCATTGGTGCGTCGAAATATCAATGTGCTACGTCGAGAGAGTGGCCGGGATAAAAAAAAGAAGAGCGAGGGAGAGAGAGAGAGAGAGAGAGAGAGAGAGAGAGAGAGAGAGAGAGAGAGAGAGAGAGAGAGAGAGAGAGAGGAGGAGAGTCATAGAGTCGAATGAAAAATCGGGAATTTTTCAACAGGTACTCGAGGGGGTAGCTTTTCGCCTCGAGCACGAACATTGTGCATAGAAAATCCAACCGACAAGGGCATATTCATTCCATTCATGCGTACATATCGCTACCTCTTTTCCCACACGTTACACCCACTCGTATACCAAATTTATACAAAGAAGTGGCCGAGAATGTGAATAGATTTTTTATTCTTATTTATAAATAAAATAAGCTGAAAAATAAAAATCGTTCGTACAACAGTGATGCAAATTAATTGAAAAGGATTTTTTGAAATACGTATCTTGTTCATTGTTCGTAAGCTGAAAAAGAAAAGGAAAAAAAACACAAGGTACATTTATCACATCGTTGAAAAATTCGAAACTCGATGGCACTTAAAAATATTTGGAAATAAATAAAATAAGCTGGAAAATGAAAATCGTTCGTACAAAAGTGATGCAAATTAATTGAAAAGGATTTTTTGAAATTCGTATCTACTTCATTGTTCGTAAGCTGAAAAAGAAAAGAAAAAACACAAGGTACATTTTTCATATCGTTGAAAAATTCGAAACTCGATGGCACTTAAAAATATTTGGAAATAAATAAAATTGTTGAAAATTCTTTTTCACTAAATTTGCCGAAAATGTGAACGCGAATAGATTTTTTATTCTTATTTATAAATAAAATAAGCTGGAAAATAAAAATCGTTCGTACCAAAGTGATGCAAATTGTTTGAAAAGGATTTTTTGAAATACGTATCTTGTTCATTGTTCGTAAGCTGAAAAAGAAAAGGAAAAAAAACACAAGGTACATTTTTCATATCGTTGAAAAATTCGAAACTCGATGGCACTTAAAAATATTTGGAAATAAATAAAATTGCTGAAAATTCTTTTTCACTAAATTTGCCGAGAATGTGAACGCGAATAGATTTTTTTATTCTTATTTATAAATAAAATAAACTGGAAAATAAAAATCGTTCGTACAAAAGTGATGCAAATTAATTGAAAAGGATTTTTTGAAATTCGTATCTTCTTCATTGTTCGTAAGCTGAAAAAGAAAAGGAAACAAAACACAAGGTACATTTTTCATATCGTTGAAAAAATCGAAACTCGATGTCACTAAAAAATATTTGGAAATAAATAAAATTGAAAATTCATTTTCACCAAATTTGCCAAAAACTCTCGTTTTTCATTTTTCCTACGAGGCAATAAAAATTGTTCGCGTCGTCGTTGAAGTATTTCAAGCTCGATAACGTTGAAAAATTGCATTTAAAAAAAAGTATAAAAAAATTAAAACGATCAAAACTCTCGGAAAAAAAAAATAAAAATTATTCACTGTCACGTCCAATTTCTCTCGATTACGACGTTAACGACGAAAGGAACTTTCTTAAATCGAGATTGGGGGAATGATAGATCGAAGAAAAATTGAAAATTCTGTCCATATTGAGAAAAAAAAGAAAAGAAAAAAAGGAACAAAAATTCTTTCGTATTCGCGAAAATTTATGAAACCATCAACAAGATCGAGTGGTTCTCGTGCGAAACATCGACATCCACCGGGGAAATAATCGCTGATGGAGTTTTTTTCCCGATTCTACGTCGGTTCCTCGTCGTTCGCGTATTTCTGTTTGCAATTTTCCTTTTTTATTTTTGGTTTTTTCATTTTTGCCCCCCCCCCCCCCTCCCGTCCGACCGTACCAACTTTTTTTTCGTCCCTCGTTTCCAAACCCGTTTGTGTATATCTCGTTCACGCCCCGACGCGACATCCACAAATCATCGTTACGCGTGTACACGCGGGAGTTTCGACAGCTTCGCACTCTCGAGAGTCAGAGGGCAGGTCGAATTCTGACGCTCTCACGGATAGGCCATACTTTTCACCTCGTGACGGTCCTGTGACTCTCGCGAAATCGATAAACGATTTATTCCCGCGAAGTGCGAAAAAGAAAACGAGCAATAAACAAACACTACGATTTTTTCGTCGTTTAATTGAATTTTTCCTTTTTGATATTTTGATATTTCAATTTTGAATTAACGTCTCGCTTGAAAATACTTCCCTTACAATCCATTGTCAATAATTCTCCATGTTATAGCAAGATCCAGACAAAGAATAAAGGAATATTTACAGCTCGTAATTTCAAGAAAATTACAATTGGAACAGAATTTAAAACGTAAAAAATTCGCGACTTCCATTCGTTTATTTTTTTCGAAAAATTCCAATAAACTTCAAGAACCATTGCAATTTTTGCTCCAAAAAAAAATCCACCCGGTACTTCGTCGAACATCGCTAATATACCTATGGGTAGTCCAGTGGGGTCCAGCACCACAATTCATCCGTTTGGTCAGCCAAAATTCGTCGCCCAACGACTACGACGACTCGACGTTGACATATCCAACGGTTGACGTCGTCCATTTCATTTTGTTCTCGCTACTCGTCCGCAGTTTAGTTGATCACACACGCGTATACGCACAATGTGTGAAATACGTCTCTACCAAGGGACACGTGTTCGCATCACTCACTTTCCTCCTCTCGTTCTACACAGAGATATATATATTTATATATACAGGGTGAATTTCATAAAGTGTCACAGACTTTATTTTAAGGTAGATGGGATCGTTACCAACAAAAATTGCAAATATACATTGGGGATATTTTTAATAGTTTACGAGATATAACGTTTTAAAGTTGGTCCAATCAGAGCGCGCCGAGAAACGTTGGGCCCGCCCACTCCCGCACTAGCCGTAGAGATAGCACAGTGTAGGGCGTTACATTTAGAGTCGCAAAATTCAGAGGAG
Source organism: Netelia melanura (assembly GCA_964007305.1). Lineage (NCBI taxonomy): Eukaryota > Metazoa > Arthropoda > Insecta > Hymenoptera > Ichneumonidae > Netelia > Netelia melanura. Next base: position 5,570,148 of record OZ023258.1, read on the forward strand.
TCAATTTTATTTATCATATTATTACGCATTCATTTTCGTTTCTCGGGCATTGATTGCTAGGGCGGGAAGTGGGCGGGGCCAACGCTTCTCGGCGCGCTCGACAAAATTCAGAGCAGTCAATGCCCGAGAAATAAAAATGACTGCGTAATAATATAATGAATAAAATTGACTGCTCTGAATTTTGCAACCCCAAATGTAACGCTCTACACTCTGCTATCTCTACGGCTAGGGCGGGAGTGGGCGGCGCCAACGCGCTCTGATTGGACCAACTTTAAAAACTCATATCTCCTAAACTATTAAAAATATTCCCAATGTATATTTACAATTTTTGTTTGTAATAATCCCATCTATCTTAGAACAAAAACCTGTTACACTTTATGAAATTCACCCCGTATGTAAAGACATAGAGAGAGAGAGTGGGGATCGCATTCAATTCAATTCACGATGTCAGAGATCGTCGAGGCGTTATTTACGAGCGCGTGCTCGGGGGATGAAATAAAAATTAGAGAGTCCACGTCGGGGTCAGCAACGAAGAACGAAGTAACAATCTCTCCCCCTCGTTTCTCGATTTCATCCCGTCTCGCAACCCCCGCCGCTATAAAAACTTTCGAAGCCTCTAGTTTCTTCGCGAAAAAGAAGTTATACGTTCGGTTGAATCGCTGTTGAGTAATTAGGGCTATACGAAGCGTGAGTGTCGAGTTTCCAGCGTTATATTGCCTCTTGTATCTCTCCGTCTCTCTTTTACTCTCATCGCTGTTACTTCCACACTTTCTCTCTCCCTTTTTTTTTCCCTCATCTTGTGCACTTTTCGTTTCTGTACGAGCTGCACACGACCGCACACTGTCAGACCTTTTCTCCAGCTATTTGCTCTTCGTCTACATCCTCTCGGGAACGGGAGAGAGAGACAGTGACTGAGAGGAGTTGAGTTGTGGTGGAGAGGTTGAGAGAGAGAGTGGCGGAAGGGGTGGGGGGAGGCTGCAAGAGACAGAGGGGAACGAGGAGAGGAAGAGCAACTCTTTGTTCATCGACTTTACAATGAAACCGCGCTAGTTTACAGAACCCGAAATACACGTGCACGAATTTACACGTATAGATATATTTCTCCTTTATTTTTTTCTTCTTTTTTCCTACGAGCATGGAATTGACGAAAACGCTTTTCGGACCGGTTGTTAACACATTTTGAGAGAACTCTCGGGCGACGCGGGGTTTATTCTCTTCAGGTCTACGTCAAAAAGACGAATGAAAATTGAGGATTTTTCTTTTTAACGTAGGAATGTCATTACTCACAGTTTTGGAATTACTCTTTGGAAAATCATGCAACTATTTATGGGAATTTAAAATTCGCGCGAAAACAGGCTCTTACGACAGTGCTGCCCTCTGGCGTTAGTTTCGGGAAACTTCTCGAAATATTCTTCAATTTACAGGAAAGTGATCGAACGACGTTTCTTTCATTATTATTATTATTATTATTGTTATAATGAAAATTTCGCAAGGTTTTTCTTCTTTTTCCCTCCGAGCATGGAATTGACGAAAACGCTTTTCGGACCGGTTGTTAACACATTTTGAGAGAACTCTCGGACGACGCGGGGTTTATTCTCTCCAGGTCTACGTCAAAAAGACGAATGAAAATTGAGGATTTTTTTTTTTAACGTAGCAATGTCATTACTCATAATTTTGAAATTATTTTGATCGAGGAAAAACGAAAATTTTTTTTTTTTTAATTTTGTTTCTTATTTATTTATTTATTTGTTTGTTTTTTTTCGTTAAAATTGAATTACTCCAAGTTACTCCTTGGTTGATTCTTCGTTTTTTACGAACTTCGACGAGATATTCGTGATTGATAAATTTATTCTGCTCCAGGCAAATCTTTTGTACAACGAATAAATCCGTTTCTTTCGTGTTTTCTCTTTTTATTTTTGAATTATTTTGGAATTATTTTGATCGAGGAAAAATGAAAATTTTATGTTTTTTTTTCTTTCTTATTTTATTTATTTATTTATTTGTTTGTTTTTTTTTCGTTAAAAGTGAATTACTCCAAGTTACTCCTTGGTTGATGCTTCGTTTTTTACGAACTTCGACGAGATATTCGTGATTGATAAATTTATTCTGCTCCAGGCAAATCTTTTGTACAACGAATAATTCCGTTTCTTTCGTGTTTTCTCTTTTTAATATTATGAATAATCGAATTCGTTATTCGATGCGAAGAAACAAAAAAATAATAATAATGAAACTTTTCGCTTCTATCGCGAGATAATTCTCGTGTTTGCGTACAATATTGCGATTTGACGAGAATGAAAATTTTTGTACGAATTATCGTAAAATCGCGAGAGAGAAAATTTTTCTGTAAATAAATACGATCGAACAATGCTGACATTATTAGTTCGAAAACGTTTCAACGTTTTTCATACGATTTTATTTTCATTCATTTTTGTTGTTGTTGTTGTTTTTGTTGTTTCGTTTTACGATAGGAAAACGTAATTTGTTGCTCGGTGGTTTCTGGCGAGTCTGGAAAACTGAAATTATGACGCGCGTCGGTTTTATCCTCTCTCTCTCCCCCTTTAGCCTCTCTTTAATTTCTCCCCGCGATACTCGTGATACAAAGGACACCCACGGTGACTGGACGAGGTCGATGATAAAAATTCCTCTGCACGTTTCGTCCGCATCGTTGATTTATAATTATAATTCCCTCGTGTTTTCGTGTATATACGTATCTGTATTTGTGTGTATGTGTGTCATCCGCGCAAAATTTCACGTTTTATTCATACACTACCCCCCCCCCCCCCTTCTTCTTCTTCCCTTTCTCCTCTATGTATTTACCATTATCCAACGTGTACACTTTGAAAATTAAAAACCGATGGACAATATCCAGCAAATTTTAATTAATATTCATTATTTCGTGTTATGTATTCAATCTTATTTTATTATTATTTTCTCTGTTTTTATTTTGCAAAAACAAGTAAAAAGAGAATTATTTTCTTTAAATCGCGAATCGAGAAATTTGAAGTCTTTCGTATTACATACACACATATATTTTTCATTTTTTTATTCGCTTTCTTTTTTTGCTTTTTTTTTTTGCAAAAAGTAAACGAAACAAAATAACTTTCTTCAAACGGGGAACCAAAAAATTTGAATTTTTCGTATTACACACACACGCATTTTTTAAAAAATAAAATAAAATTACACACAAACACATATTTTAATAATAAAATGAAATTTTTCATTTTATTTTATTCTCTCTCTTTTCTTTTTTTTCATTCTGTAATAAGAAAACAAAACAAAATCATTTTTTTAAAAGGCAAACCAAGGAATTTGAAGTCTTTCGTATTACACACACACACATATTTTAATAAATAAAATAAAATTACACACACAAATATTTTAATAATAAAATTAAAATTTTCATATTATTTTATTCTCTCTCTTTTCTTTTTCTTTTTTTTTTGCAACTTAAGAAAACAAAACAAAATAATTTTTTTAAGAGACAAACCAAAGAATTTGAATTCTTTACTATTACACACACACATATTTTAATAAATAAAATACAATTGCACACACAAATATTTTAATAATAAAATTAAATTTTTCATATTATTTTATTCTCTCTCTTTTCTTTTTCTTTTTTTTTGCAACTTAAGAAAACAAAACAAAACAATTTTTTTAAAAGACAAACCAAGGAATTTGAATTCTTTAGTATTACACACACCCATATTTTAATAAATAAAATAAAATTACACACACACACACACATATTTTAATAATAAAATAAAATTATTCATTTTATTATATTCTCTCTCTTTTCTTTTTTTAAATTTTGCTATATGAAAACAAAATAATATAATTATCTTTAAACCGCGAACCAAGGAATTTGAATTCTTTCGTATTACACACACACACACACACACACATTTATATATGTACGAAATTATCTAATTAATAAAGCCGCCTTAGTCCGAGTAATTAATTGCGGCAATATCGCAACGTTGCTCTGTCTCTCCCCCGTTCTTGGAGGAGTATAAGCTCGCCTCGTCCGCGGAAACAACGAAGAGAAGAGAGCGAGAGTTTGCCGGGCGGGTCCGTTTTCATAATCGTTTCAACTACCGTCGCGTTGTACGTAAAGTGTATACGTTATACGTATACGCGCGTCGCATACGTTCAAGAATCTGCATACACAATTCGGGGATCCTGTTTTATATATATATATATATATGCACCCTCCTCTTCCTTCTCCCCGTCGTTGTTTCGGAAAATTACCCGGAGGACAAATTCACCGGAGAAACAACAAATGTTCGCGGGACGCAATATTAAGCGAAAGCTTGTCGGACGTCGACTATCACGAACCAAGAATATCTACGTTTATAACTAGATCTCTCTCTCTCTCTCTCTCGGACTCTTTCTCTTATTCTTATGACGAGATTAGGAAATTTTTGAATTTTTCTTTTTCATTTACGTTATGAATATTTTTAAAGATAGAATTTAATTTACAAAATATTATTTAGCGTCGATAATAAATAAGGATTTAATTAATTGCCACGTGGTGTTTAAAATTATTCGATATTTCCGAAATTGATAAGAAATATTGATCAATTTTATTCATTTTTGTATGATGATTTTTTTATTTTGCACCTAAGTTCAAAATTAATTCGACAATACTCGTGGATCTTACGTTACTTTTGTCGACGAAACGACAATAATAATTTATTCCCCAATCGATTCAATTTCGAATATAACAATATTGATAATTTCTTTTTTTTGTTTAAGTCAATATTTATAATTTGTTATTTTAAATAACAATAAATAATCTTACGCTTCGTCGTTTCTATATAAATCAAAGTAGACATCCAACAATCCCTTAATTATTCTTCCTTTCTGATAAAAAAATTACCAAAAAAAAATGCCAAATAGGTCAGAACTTTTTTTTTCTTTCTAATTCTCCAATTTTTCCCCCAACCAATTCAATTCCAAATATCACAATATCGTTAACACTCTTCTTAATTTTTTTTTACCCTGAGTGAATAATTACAATCAATTATTTTAAATAACAATAACTAATCATGAAAGAAAATTACAAAAAAGAAAAATGCTAAATAAATCAAAATTTTGTTTTCTCTCATTCTCCAATTAAAAAAAAAAAATAATATCAATCGCGATTACAACTGTGGTACAACCATCGCGAGTGTATCGTCGTCGTGACGCGAGAACCTACAGCACCAAGCGCATATCCCCATCGAGCGTGTATCGTTTTGCGTTTCCATTAAGCGTATATCGTGGGGAACACGCGCTCAATCGAGCACGAGCAAGGCAGCTATCTCCTATCGCGGACAAATATTGTAATTCTCTAATATCGCGTCGTCGAGTTGGAGGGGGGTGGGGGGGGGGGGAGGTGGAAGAGGAAAGAGTAGACCTTGGTTCGCAATAGGAAATTTAGTATACGCGGTACAGGAAATTTCTCGGGCGAAGGGCCAGTGGAGTTTGCCAGGAAAGGAGGGAGGGAGGGGGAGGGGGTGCAATAGAAGGGTAATGCTTCGGGGCCCTTAGCCCCTTTGCGGTGAGCTCGTTAAACGTCTTGTCCGCGTGGCCTAGAGTACTTAACTTTAAATTGTGTCGGGGCCAAGCTCTTTCTCTCTCGCTCGCGCTCCCTTTCTCTCCCTCTTCGAGAGAGTGAGAGGAAGGGCTTTTCCTCTCTCGCTCTCGCGTTTGCCGCTAGTCGGCGACCCTGTCGCTGGTGCTGCCACCGTGCGGACGGAGATGGAAGCTTCGCACACGCTCACTCCACCGATACCTCTTTACGCTCCCGCGTACTCGCGTGTGGAAATCCCCCTCCCTCCTCCCTCTTTCCTCACAGCAACGACCTCAGTACCAACGAGAGAACCAAGCTCGATTTTGTTAATAACCCGCGCGCTTGTTCGTCCGTGCGAAACGTCGAAAACCTAGAAACGACGGAGGGAAAAAAAATTTAAGAAAAATAAAGAAAAATCGACCATTCGGTCGGCCGGAACGAGACGAAAAATATGTTTTATTGAATTTCGCGGAGGTTTTTTTTTAAGACGGAGAAATATTTGATCGATCGGAAAATTTCGACTTTTTTTTTTGATCCATTATTTACGCAGATTTGAAAAATTATATTTTCTATTTTTCTTTCACTTTTTCTTTTCGTTTTGTTTGCATTCGCGAGTCGGGTGAAAATTGCGCTTTAACGAAATAATAATTCCGCTGGAGTAAATATATCGTTTCGCGTTCAAAGGCTCGTTTTCTTTTATTTATATTTTCGCCTATTAATTCAACCTCGAGTCTCGATCGCGACGAGGACGGCAATTAACTCGATCGACCGTGAAGAGAAACATTTTTCCGACGGTAACTTTCGTCGATTGGTTTGAACTTTGTTCTTTGTATTTTTCTTTTTTGTTTTTTTTTTTTTTTATTATAATTATTGCTAATTTTTGAAATTTTAATCAACACCTCGTTAAACCTTCGTTCAACTATGTTTTATTTATTTCATTACGTCGTTGGATTTTGTAAAAAAAAAAATGCGTTTGCATTTTGCTCGAAATAATTTTACAAATTTTGATCGACAATTTTTCTACGCATCTGGGAGAGTTTGTTTACAAGGAAAATGTCGAGGGAGTCGTGCTCGTGCCAGTTTATGCATAATTATTCGTATAACACGGATGGACGATCGATCGAAATTGGGCCACGTCGCGTTATCAAACATGCAAAATTATGTACAGTTTCTGAATTATCAATCGTCGAATGATATTCT